>JAVBJF010000480.1:0-242825 GCA_033439095.1 Pseudococcus viburni | reverse complement strand
TCGAGATGAACGTATAGAAAAACAAAGAAAATCCTATCGAGTATAGGTTATCGTCTAAATATACTTATAATATGATCTACCTACGAGGAAAATTCCATCGAATATTCCTCCATAGGGTACGAAAAATTACCCCATCTGTTAAGCCAATTTCCATAAAAATTAATAACTTATTCCCGAGAGGAAAAAAACTAAATTTCCGCGTTGCCCGTGCGCCTGTTCGACTTAATTGAAAACTCTGCGAGTTAATTTCGAAAGGCGAAAAAGCCCATTCTTGGCAACTTTTTAAAAAAAATACCACCAAGTTTTCGACATAGTTGGCGGAGAAGGCGAAAATTACCATTTTTTTTTTTCACTCCAAGGCACTTAGAGCTTACTTACCTCTAAACTAACGTACGTTGTGTAAATGGGATACGGAAGAGCGATACAAATAGCCGTCAGCCATGCTCCGGTGCTGAAAATGAATCCAGGCAATCGAGCTTTAGCCGGATTTCGTACGAATAAGTATCTATCGAATGCGATCATCAAAAACGTCAGTATAGTTACATGTGCCGGAACATCCTGGGAAAACAGAAAAAAATACCAGTTCATTACAATACCGTCAATGGATTTTGTCAAGGGGGGGGGGGGGCAAGAACGAGATTTTATGTCAAATTTTCTGTGGTTGTTTTGAAACATAGCAAGTATTTTTTCACTACATATTTTCAGTGGCGTAGCCAGTCTCATTGGGGCGGGAAGAGGAGGTCAGAGCTTTCAAAATTTTTTGAGAAATTTTAAGTAAATTTTTAAAAAATTTCAAGTTTAGCCCTCCCACCCTCCCTCGCCACAAAATTTCTTTAAATTTATAATCATTTCCATAAATATTTAGGTAAAAGTTTCAGAAAAATACTTGAATTTTGGAGCAAACAACTTCCATGCCAATTATTTTGACCTTGAAAACCAAAAATAATGACAAATTTATGCAGTGGCATTGGAAGCTTATATTTCAGAAGGGTACAAAGAGGGTATGAAGACTTGGATAACTAGAAGGTTTTAGGGGAAGGGGTTAAAAGGGAGCATTTTTTGCAATATTGCCTCAATTAGTTGATATAATCATGATTTTGTTCATGCCCGAGCGAAGCGAGGGCGAAACTTTGAAAAAATTGAATTTGTAATGTTCAAAAAATACGTTTTTTTGCTCAAAAATTTTTTTTAAAAAAAGGCCATGGGGGGCGATCGCCCTAGTCGCCCCCCCTTGGCTACGCCACTGTTCATTTTGGTACCAAATTACAGCTACGTAGGCCAAAAAACCTGCCCAACTTGTGTACTTTTTTACGTCGATAAATCCCACAAAATAACGACTCGAGAAATATTCTACCTGCTGAAATAAGCTTGTAAAAGGGAGAAAAAAAGTAGTTTAGGATGCTTTATTATTAGATTACGGGCGACAAGACACATTACTGAAATGGATCTCTCGGTGAAATTGTTATCTTCACTTTTGCTAACGTATTTCATTACCCCGAGTAAGGGGTTCGTAAACATACGCATGAAATTTTCGCTTTTCGCGGTTTGCCTTTTTTTTCCCCTTCGGATACCATAAAAGCATTCCTTCTTTACATATACGAGAGATGGCAAACATGGAGGAATTGTTTAAGCAACGATAGCGTACTTAAGATAAACGAGTATGACGATGTAGCGTGCTATACCGTGCGTTCGCATCAAAACGGTGGAATTTTCTTTCATATGTCGAATGTGTTTAAATAAGGAGCCAAAATAGGCCAATTATACCGCACAAGTGTTGTAAAAATACTAAACCGAGACATAAAGGAGTAAAATTAGCAGTAGACTGGGATTTAACGGAGATCTCCCTGCCTCGTCGGCTGCTTTGTCAGGAACATTCCACAACACAGAACTAATAACAGTGCACAAAAGGATCGAATTATAGTACGTTTATGTTTTCAAGCATGTTCATTACAGTTTTAATATATTTTAAAATCAAATTTGTGAAAATGACGAGATCTGGATTCGAGCAGAATTTGAGTATTTTCTGAAAATGGAAAAAAAAAAATCTTGTAATAAGAATTACACGCAGAGTATTAAAAAATTGATAATTTTTCATCCTAATTGGTATCTTGGTGAAATAGTTTACTCCTGAGAATCTTTTTTTACTACTTTTCAAAAAGAGTAAAGCTAACTCCCCCCTCCCCCTCTCAAAAAAAGTATTCAATTTCAAGTTTGAAAATATTTTTGTTAGAATTCAATAGATTCTCTCCTTCTTCTCAAAAAATAAGAATTGAAAAAAAAAATTGAACTCAAGGAGAAAAATTGTTTTTTTTTTTCAACGATAAACACTGTCATTGAACCTAACAAAATTCAAATATCAAATAAATAAGCTTGAATGTTTTCTTGAAAATTTCAAAAAAATTAAGCCTGGCAATGGTATCCAATTAACCACCTATGAAATTGAAAAAAATGTATTTTTTGCGCAAAGTATGTAATAAAGCCTCACTCCCCCTTCTCAATTCATTTTTATTTAAGATATATAAATAATAATTTTTTTTAATATGCACTTTAAGTAATTGATGTCAATTTATTATCGTCTGGCCTTTTTCTTTTCATTGAAATTAGCAATCAAATGAGAAAATGAAAAAAAAAAATCAATGGAACAAAATTAAGTGAGGAAAACGAATCATCAGTCAAGAGAATCGTCAAAAACAAAATGAATAAGGGGAAAACAACTCAAAAATTACCTATTCTAGAACTTCGAGTTCTACATCTAACGAAACGAACAATTTTTTTAAAACAAGAATTCATAAATCACATCAGAAGTAAAAGCATCGTAATTGAATTCTGTTTCAAAAAAAAGAAATAATTTTAAATTTGCCAATTTTCAGAGGTTTTCAATGAAAACTACTAAGATCCCCCTCCTCCGTTTCACAACAACAAATTTTTAGATCGTGAAATTTTTTTCAAATGAAATTTATAAAACTTCAATTTTGGAAGATTTATAATTTTCTTAAGAAAAAATCGTGAAAATAGAAAAGTGACCTCTGAAAAAAGTGACCACGTCACTAAAAATATAATCAATGATGTTTGGAAGAATACCTCAGCTCTACTTCTAAAATCAATTTTAGAAGTCAAGTTTTAAAAAATTAAGAGGAGCAAAAGTGAAATTTGTTTCTAATTTTCTTCCGTTTCGAATTATTGAAAAATAATATTATTCTAAAAATTTCGTACTAAAAATCCTATAATTTTTTAATGCAGAAAATGTTATAAAACCTAACTGTTTTATTCTCGATTTTTAGCTATTTTTGAAAATTAAAATTCCCTTCTTTTCTACCAATTTGACTTTTTTTATTTGGTATTAGACATCAGTTTTATAATTTTTCATCTTTTTTTGAGGAAATTATTATTATTTTTTTTTTTATCAAATGACGGTAGATTTGATTAAAAATGGATGACAATAAAATAGATCAACTTTCAAGCACAAACAAAACACAATTAATAATAGATCAACACATTTTTCGCTTGCCAACCACCGCTTTCGAAATCGCTAATAAGGAGAGAGATGAATTTTTCGATCAAATGAGTCTCTGACAAATCATCAATTATTCAGTGAGTGAAAATGACTCGATTGAATCAATAATTTTTCACTGATTTGACGAAGACACTTTACTGATTCGTCAGTCGACCAATTTTGCCTATTTCATCAGTCAAATCAGTTAAAATGCCCGATTCGAATTTAAAAAGTACACACATCAACCATTTCTTAAACCACACCATACCAATTTTCCACTACCCAAAGCTGAAAAAAATTGAAGCAGACATTTTTATCGAAATACCCTTGATTTCATCTTTAGTCTTAGCGTTCTTCAACAAAGTGATGCCAACTCCAAAGGATTTTTCACAATTTGAATTTTTTGTTGAATATTTTTTCTTTTACTTTTTAATAACCTTTGACACTTAAAAGTCAATTTTCTGAGCAAAGGAAAGGTTCAACGAAAAAAATGAATGGAATAAAAATTGTAGAACGTAAAATTTCCTTTCTGTAGAGTCCAATTAGTTTTTTCTTATCTGGCTTAACTTTCAAAATATGTTAGTTGAAAGTTCAACTTTGAAAAAAAAATTGAAAATATCTCGAAAACTAAGCCTTCTCAGAAAAAATTAAGTGGACTCTACAGAAAATGAATTTTACGCTCTACAATTTATGTTCCCATTCATTTTTTTCGTTGAATCATTTCTTTGCTCAGAAAAATGAAAATCGAATTAAAGGATCAAAAGTTAAATCAAAAAATGCAGAACAAATTCTCAACAAAAAATTCCACCTAAGTATAAGAAATTCTGACGTGATGCAAAGCTGAAATATATTCGAACTCAGCACTAAAAGAAATAGGTCAGAATCACCAATCAGAATCAATTACAAAAAAAAATGTTAATTTGCCGGCTTTTATGATATTTCCATAGTTACAAATAAGAAATGGTAAAAATGTGGTTCATTACAAAAAATCGTTTTTTTGGCAAAATCAAGCCTCTGAAAAAAATGCGAGGTTCGTTTAAGTTGGATTTTTCTTTTAAAAATTTTTACAACTTTAAATTTTTTAAATTTTTTTAGGTTTTGAAATTTCTAAAGGTTTTTACAAATTCTAGTTTTTTCAAAAAAAATCTAATTTTTTAATTTTTTAAAACTTTTTTCAACTCTGAAATTTTTTAAGTTTAAATTTTATGATTTCTCAAAATTTTTCAATTATCTATAATTTTTTTTCATCTTGTCAAAGGAAATTGATGAATCATGATTAAATAACACAGGTCGACATTTTTAAGGTTTGGAATTAGAAATGTTGTTTAAAGTTTAAAGGATGATTTTTATGGTATTTTTCACGCTGATCACGAAAAAAGTAGTGATGAAATTCCGACACCCGAGGATTTTTCACAATTTGAATTTTTTGTTGAAAATTTTTTTGCACTTTTTCAAAACTTTTGACATTTGAAGTCGATTTTCTGAGCAAAGGAAGGGTTCAATGAAAAGAATGAATAGAACGTAAATTATTAAGCTAAAATTTCATTTCTGTTGAGTTCAATTAGTTTTTTCTTAGGAGGCTTAGTTTTCGAAATATTTTAGTTGAAAATTAAAAAAATCAACTTTAAAAAAAATTGAAAATATCTCAAAAACTAAGTCTTCTAGGAAAAAACTCATTGGACTCTACTGAAAGGAAATTTTACGATTTCATTTCTGTAGAGTCCAATGAGTTTTTTCTTAGAAGGCTTAGTTTTTAAGATATTTTCAATTTTTTTAAAAGTTAATTTTTTTAACTTTCAACTAAAATATTTCGAAAACTAAGCCTCCTAAGAAAAAACTAATTGAACTGCGTGAAAAATACCATAAAAATCATCCATTAAACTTTAAACAACATTTCCAATTCCAAACCTTAAAAATGTCGACCTGTGTTATTTAATCATGATTCATCAATTTCCTTTGACAAGATGAAAAAAAATTATAGATAATTGAAAAATTTTGAGAAATCATAAAATTTAAACTTAAAAAATTTCAGAGTTGAAAAAAGTTTTAAAAAATTAAAAAATTAGATTTTTTTTGAAAAAACTAGAATTTGTAAAAACCTTTAGAAATTTCAAAACCTAAAAAAATTTAAAAAATTTAAAGTTGTAAAAATTTTTAAAAGAAAAATCCAACTTAACCGAACCTCACATTTTCGCTTCGTCAAAAAAACGTCAACTTTACATTCCCCACCTTTCATTATTTTGTATAGCCAAATTACATTTCCCATCAACTTACAGATATTTCCTGCTTCGTAAATTACCATAAAAGCAGCCTCTTTAATCAAGTGGGATGTCGATTTGCAAACTTTCAAGTTGCTGATAGCGATCGCAACACCAATCCAATTATTTTTCAATTTGTCTTATCTTACAGGCATCTACTCCAGTATACATAATACACCTTTCGATCCTCGATACTCATTTAATTTACTCCTACTTCCTGTAAACAGCTTATTATCACATTGACACATTTCTTTCTTCACTTTCGACAAAACCCACTCGTTCCCGCAACTCGAATATTTTTCGACAATTCAAATTTCCAAATCCTCCCACGTAAGTTTCGTAAATCGACTCGAACATAAAATCGCGTTACCAACGACTCACATAATGAATACACTTGCAACATTCGCATAACCAGAAAACATTACCTAATATTCGGTATAAACGCCTACAACACTTAAAATTCAGCCTGTATACGTATTCTCAGCTGATAAGCGATTCGGGAGTTCGTTCATACCCCAATGTCAACATTACAACCGCACAGACCATGTTCAAAGAATACGACGCCGTGTAATGCGTGTGTATACCTTTTCGAGGCGGTTGGGTTGTGCAAAAAGGTAAATATTGTTTTCTTCGTGATTCGACGAACAATGTTGCTTTTAGCTGGCGGATGTTGAACATATATCATAAAAGTAACGTGTACATTATCGTTAATGACTTGGAGCACGTTCCCGAGCTTACAAATCATTGGCGCGGTGCATTTAGTGAGAAAAACGACGAAAAAAACCCATCCAGGACCCGCAACCTCATACAATTTTCCTCTCCGGTTTGTACGATACCGCCAAACGTCCTGGGGTATTTCCTTTATATACAAGGAACATCCAAATACATATCTGATACCAGGAACGCGTGTAGTTATACAAATACCGAGTTGAATTTACGACACGATGTGTTGTTTTTATTTCAACAACATCTGCAAAGGTATCGTTTCATCGTAAATATTTATATTCGTATCTAAGACCTTTGCTATACTTTTGCAGCATCATACGACTACAAGCTTGTTCAACAACTCTTGGGAAATCGTTGCCTTCATACGAACCTGATTCCTTATCACTTTTCTATTCAACTTTTAACTGTATAACTTCTTATGCTCGCGCCTTATCGTAATATTAACCATATTTTGCTAAAAAGTACATAATACCGTAATATTTGCCAAATTTCATTCCTCGTTTGATAAACAAATATCGAATTTTTCCATACGTTATTTTACGCTTCAACTAATCCTAAAATAAATCCACACCTGCCTGAGCCTATTATATTTATGAGGAAATGCTAACAAGGTTTAATCCTTTTCGTATATATACCGAATTTACATATAAAAACGAGCATGTTTACCTCAAGTTCGACAAAAATTTACGTATAATTGGGGTCGGAATGGAAATTGATGGCGGTGACGTAATCGAAAGCCTGAATTAATAAGAGAACGTAATATAAGAATGTGAAACTACGTTTCGCGAAAAAAGATTAGGAAATAAGGGCGAATAGGTGAAGAAGAGGGAATGAGAATGGAAAGGAGGGGGATAAATGTAAGAAAGCTGTTGGCAAACTTTCGCAATTTCTTTTTGTAGAGAAAAAAACAGATTTCATTATGTAAAAAATTCAACATCGGAGGAAATTTGCGAGATTTTAACGTTAAAATGAAGAGACCTGATTTGATATTTATTGGAATCTATTTTAAGAAATATTTCATTCATTGGAATATTGAAAATAAATATTGAAGTTGCGCACCCAGATTATAGAAAATTCATAAAAGCTCTTTCAAGGCAAGATAGGCGATTCGGAGGGAAAACAAAAAAAACTAAAAAACATCCAAAAAGGATCTCGTACTTAAAATTTGAGGCTCTAAAGAGCATTTTTCAAAGGGTATGGCCGGATAAGGGGTGAATTTGGCTCCTGGCGCATTTGGGCACCTAAACACCTCAAGTGGTGTATATTGAATAGAAAAAAAATTTCACAAAATTTTGGACCCCTAACCCCTTCCTTTCGGAGTTAAGGCCATTTTATTGCATTATTTTCAATAATTTTTAATTTGAATGGAAGTGAAGGGGACTGGAGGGTGAAGGAAGAGGTAGTACATATGAAGATACGACCAAATTAAAAACCAATCTCATATTTGTGCTCAGAAAGTCAAAATACCTCGATAAACACCCTTTTCGCGATCGTTTCACTTGAAATCATGAAATTTACTTTTTTCATCATGAAAAATCAGTGAAAAAAGTGAATTTTAAAACATTAAGCAAAATTATCGCGAAACGGATGTTTATCGGGGTATTTTGACTTGCTGGACACGAATATGGGATTGATTTTTCCATTTCGTCATTTCTTTCGGTATAAAACGTTAAAAATTTGAAAAATATGCTAAAATAATCACATTTTTGTACGGGTTTTCACGATTTTCAGCCCTCAGTTCAAAGAAATGGACAAAACCAAATACACAGCAAAATTCTACATAAAAAACGTATTTTTTGATAATTTTTCCAGAGTGGTTGCTCTTCGTTTGTATGGTGTTTTTTACAATAATTGAAAACTTCAAATAGCTGAAAAAACACGAAGAAGTGCACCAAAATTGTTGAAAAAATTATCATAAATACACCTCTATGAGATGTAACTTTGTACCAAAGAACAGAAAATTTCCTTCACTTACGTTGAAATTAAAAATTCTTGAAAATAATGCAATAAAATAGCCATAGCTCCGAAAGGAAGGAAGGGGTTAGGGCTCCAAAATTTTGTGAAATTTTTTTCCAGTCAATATAGTACACCACTTGAAAAGTTTGGGAGCTCAAAACGCCAGGGGCCACATTCGCCCATACTCTTTGACGAATTTCCAAAAAATAAAAATAACTGCCTGGTCATTCAAAATATTAAAATTACATCTAAATCTAATTAGTGTAAAAAGCTACCCGACTGACAAATTTGCTGACGATTCGTTAGCGAGACTAGCGAAAATGTAGCTGACTCTCGATTTCTTGTCGAGTAAACGATTTTTAGTTGACGAATCGTTAACTACAGCTGGCGTTTATTTGGGAAAAATCGTTCACGAAACGCTAAGGTTTTCGTGACGAATTCGCCAGTGTTATAGTTGGCAATTCGTTAGTTTGAATTTGTTTTAATTGACAAGGAATTGTAAACAAAATTGTAAACTATTCTCAAGAAAGAATAAAAAAAATCCAAAATACTGTTGTCAACTGCAAATTGATAAATAGCACTGGTAGCTCAATGGTTAGAGAGGTCGCCTATTATGCCGAGGGTCTCGGGTTCGAATCCCTAACGAGACATAAATTTTTCAAATTTTTTTATGAGTAATAAGGTAACAACTAAGTAACGAATTTCTAATAATAAAAAGCATACGTCGGGAAAAGGTTAGGGCCAAAATTTCGTGATCTTTTTTCCCAATAAGACACCACTGAAGTTAGTAAAAACCGATTCGTTACTTTTTTTCAAAATTATTTTTATTTAAATTCTCTAATTTGTAGTGTAAAGTAAACGATATCTTATACTCTATTTCCTACTTCTCAAATTAATTGGAAGTGGGTTCCACCGATTTGTAGCCTCTAAAAAATTTTGAATTCTCATTTTAAAAAAAGTCCATAAAAAGAGCTCAAATGAACGTCAGCACTTAAAAACGCTGATGGCTCAAAATGATAACCTAATTCATCGATTAAAAAGCAATTTTTCAAAATTCGTTACTGCCAGGTCAAATCTAATTTTTTTACTGTAAAAATTTCTGGAAAAAATTAAGCTGTCTTAAGCAAATACGTATGAAGCCTCCTGTAAATTTTTTAAATTTGATGAAAAAGGTTTGATACACGAGGAGACTTCAGATTGGCTCGAAATCGCTTCCAATAATTCGGGAGGTCGAAAATGGGAAGCATTCCTTTTAGTGTTTACCTAGATCAGATCAAATTTTCATATTTTGCAGAGCTACGGGATGATTTTGGATTTTCAAAAATTCATCAATATTCGAAAAATGAAATTTGGCATTCAAAATTCAACTATGAACTTCTTTTTTTCCAAAAAATTTTACTGTAAGTTCAAATATCTCCCATGTGAGAAATCTTTTCTATACTTTGAGGAAACAATTTGGACCTCGAAGGACTCGATTTCAAGTTAAGAGTCAAAATATCTCAGAAAATGAATTCTAGAAGTCAATAAACATGTATTTTGATAATTCACTTTAAAATTTTCAGCCCGGGGTACTATTGAGTTTTTTGGGAAAAGAACCCAGAAAATGAACTATGAAGGTTAAAAAACATGAATTTTGACACCCCACTCGATATTTTTGAGAAATTTTCAATTTTAAACCCTTTCCACTCCACCTCGGACGGAGCCTCATTCGAGGGGTTTCAAAAAAAAAGACTCCAGAAATGAACTTGGAAAGTCAAAAACCATGGATTTCGATACCACACTCGATACTACCGGAATTTTTTCCACTTCAATCCCCCCCCCCCCCATAAAGACTTGTGTCTGGGTTTAGGGTCAAAATAACCCCAGAATTAGGTTAATAGGCTTCGAATACTTCTAGGGTCTAATTTTAATTTTTCCCTTAATTATTGGTTTGGAATATTTTAAAATTCTATTCAAGTTTTTTCTGGAACTTTATTCGTGACCCCCCCCCCCCCCCAGGTTCAAAGACATATCAGGACCAAAATTGATGACAAACGAAAAACCAACGTCAGATTCGTGTTCAGCAGGTCAAATTACCCCTTTTGTACTCCACTTCCCTCATAGAAAAATATACTACTAGTTATTTTTACTATTATTGAGAGACCATTTTACTCAAAATCTCAAAATTCACCTTTTTCATTCATTTTCCACGTTTAACAGATTGAAAAAATAAAGGAAAAAAGTGAACTTCGAAGAATTGGTCACAATGATTGCAAAAATAGGGCAAATCCGACGTTAGGTTTTTGACTTGAAATTTTTTCACACAAAACACTCAAAATTCGAACAATTTCAAGCTAAAAAAAAAATTATTTTGGGACTTGCGAAGTGAAATTGTACTAGTAGCTCAAATTATGACGAAGTAGGCATTGAGTAATGTTCATCGAGCAATTACAGTACAGCGGTTCGTACACAGGCTATCATTACGTACGTAACGGTGCGTTATCGTAAAGATAACGCCAGGTAGAATAGCGGCTCGATAGTGCACAACTTCGAGAACATTCGGTAGCTATCTACCTGAGCATTATGTCACATCTCGCTACTGTGATTGGCCCATTGGCTGCTAGAGGACATTATTTATCAGCCAATCAGGTGTGCTAGCTTCCTAAAGCCAGGTAGCTCGCGAGTATAAATAGCGGAGCAACACAGCGCGAGCTTCAATACGTTTTATATCTTGTTACTAGTCGCACCTTTGTGTGTTAAATGTTATGACTTTTATTATTCGTGCATTCGTGCATTAAAACGTATTCTTTTTGCTCTATGTACATTAAGGAGTTACTGTGCGTCAATATTATTCGAATACAGTTATCCCACGGTTATTCGCGTATTTATTCGTACATCTCGGTACATAGTGTATGAGCTGATTGATTCAGATCTCCTGGCAGTCCTATCTTGAAGAGATAGGTTGACCTATAACTCGTGCCTACTTAACCCCCACGAGTCGATAGGTTGGAGCAGAGTATTCCAGCATTCAACTCTCCAGTTGGATGCATAAATCACACAACTCCATCAAGGAGAAAATTATCACACCAGTTCAGCATCTATAAGTAAAGGGATAATATTGGTCATTTCCATTCTTCAAATCCGTAAAAAAAATTTAATAAAAATTCAACCACGTGGAACATTTTTCCTTTAATTTTTATATTGATAATTGTCTTTTTTGCAGTCAAAAAATCTCAGAAAAATTTCTGAGCTCTCAAATTTAATATTCTTCACTACCTACTCACCAAATTTCGCTTCAATTGGCTGAAAATCACGAACAACGACGCATAAGTGCAAAATATATCACATTTTTCCAAGCCATGCCTCCCTGGAGAGGGGTAGGGTGTCATTTTGGAGTCAACAATGATCTTTTTCTGTATCAAATCGATTTTCCGGGGAAAAAATGAAAGATGCCTCTCAAGCCAATTCAGCTATTTTACTTTCCTGGAGCCTTTCCATTTTTTATTTATTTTTTCATAAAAAAGACACCCAGAAATGCCTCGAAAATCCATCGAATCCGTATTTACCGTTTCTCAAATACATAAGGGACCTCTTCCTCCCTCAATCCACGACCAATTCCAGCTGAAAAACCTCGTTTAAAATCTTCGTGTCACGCGCTATCTACAAATCTCGTTGGAAAAGCACTTTCGTCGGTAAAATTGTTAATTTGCGAATAAGTATTCTCGCTACAGCCATTACACATTTCACACGGGATATCGTCACCTTATCAATTTTTCACGTCACGTATGGTTTAAAATCACGCACCTCGAAAGCATTCCGATGAGACATCGATAAAAAAAATCCACAACACCTATTAACTACGCAACTACGTAACTCCACACGATTCTTTATTGACAAACCGACAAACCAAAAAATCGAACCGAAACGAATTAAAAAATCAGGAAAAGTCGAATTTATAACAACGCCGGACGATGGCCGCGAGCCGAAAAGCTACAAATTTCGAGCCATTGCCGCCGATTCGGTTGATTTAGTACGTCTAGCGGAATGGTTTTATATGTAAAAGCATTGTTCGAAAATTTACGATCTCGTCTGGCGTACGGCGGGTTAAATTAGCGGCGAATTAAGCGCCGCGCAAATGGAGCAAGTCTGCTGGGATTAGTAAAAATTTATGGACGGAGTTTGAATGCGCCGGAGAACGACTTTGTGCGAAAGTTAACCGGCCGTAAGTTGTTCACATGGTAATAAACACGTTATCAAAGATTCCCCATCGAATCCGGCCTCGCTCCTTCTGCGTATCCGTATCATATCGCAGATCAGTGACGCGAACATGAAAATCCATCGTAGATAGCTTTTCACCCTGTCAAGTCGATTTTTTGAGAAGGGTTATTAGAGCGATACGAGCAGAGGTGCGAACAAACGGTGCAAAAATACGCGGAGATGGCGAGCAGGGATCGTATATTGGAAAATTTTCATTTTATATGAGTTATCACATCTAAAAACGAAACATTATTTGCATCTGCTTCGAAGCTGCTAAAAAAATAGCTCCAACGGTTTGGCCAAAAGTTATACAGCCGAATGTACGAGCGAAGTTTAACGTTGTACTTTTTATTCTTCTCGACCCGGACTGAACGTTCTTTAATACTTTTCGAATCGTCTGAAAGTTAATTACGACGTTTGAAGGAGTCAAACAAGTTATTTTGGTAACTTTGTTACTCGTATCATACTGGGTTAGGTTTTTTGTACTTTTCGTCCTTCACCGATTTGATCTAAATAAGCGAGGAAGGTTCATAAAACACGTATACGGGTGTACAGTGTGTTCAGCATTTAGCAGTCATCTGCTTCCTTTAAAAAGGAAACTAGATAACTTATATTAGGTCATATAGAATTTGCATTATTAATAAGTTGAAAGGATGCAATATTAAGTCATATCGATACACAGACTGGTCGAAAATAATTCAATGTCCCTGAGCATTGTACAGAAATTTGTATGAGCAACTTTTATAGCAACAGAAATTTTGCAATTGTATACCCAAAACTTTTTAGGAACTAAACTTTAGAATTTCAACAGAGCATTATTTTTCACAATTCAACTCAAGTTCTTGATCTTTTCATCAAAATGGTATAACAAATTGGGAAAACGCCTACAAATCAGTCGACTTGCAACAAATATACACCAATGTACTCTCTACCCTGCTGTACCAAATCTGCGTACAACAGTGCCATTAATGTGTCGCTATATGTGTCACAGAAAATTGGGTATAAATTTCCGCCTTGTATGTATCACTTCTGTCACTTTCTATTTCCAATTTTATGTGCCATATGTAAAGGCACATTTTAGTTCTTTAATAAAGTGACATAAATGTGCCTTATAGGGAGGAAATTTATACCCAATTTTAAGTGCCATACATTAGGGCACTTTTCAGTAATTCAAAAAAGTGACATAAAAGTGCCTTATTGGGAGGAAATTTATTCCCCATTTATGTACCATACATTAAGGCACTTTTCCGTGGTTCAAAAAAGTGACATAAAAGCGCCTTATTGGGAGGAAATTTATACCCAATTTTATGTGCCTTGTGCCTCTTCCTAAGTGCTGTAAGGGTGCCTTATTTATGTTACATATATGTCACATTTCCTAAGTGCTGTAAGGGTGCCTTATTTATGTTACATATATGTCACATTTGATTTAGGTCTATTTTTTACTAATTAAGTAGTCTGTGTAATTAGTAATTACTTTATATATTAATGACACATAATACACACATATACAACCTTACCTCTATGGCACTTGGAAACTGGCAGGGGTGGTATTTAAACTCTGGATATCTGGATTACATTATGCTCATCTTGGTTTAGTGGAGCACGCCACCATGTCAGGTTGTAATTTAGATATTAAAAGAAATACTTAAACATAAAATGAGTGAAAATTTTTTTTCTTCAATTTTAATTAAATTGGGATTTTTTTTTGTTTTTTTGGTTGATTATAATAAAACAAAATTTTAGGGCAGAATAAGCAAATTTTTCTTTCTCCCCTTTGGGGGCTGAAGCCTCAAAATCTATAATTTAGGAGAAAAATGAGAATAAAAGCCTATATAAACTTGAATTTTGCTACTTTTTTGAGTGATCGGTCAAAATTTAGGCTATTTAATGATGTAAAATATAAATTTGACAATTTTTTTTTCTAAGGAATAAAAGGTTAGGTGGAGGTAAGGCTTAAAATTTTTAAAAATAACTTGAAATTTTTTCAAGTGCCATTTATGTTACATATCAATGGCCCATAAATGTAATATAAATAATGTTAGATTTACTTGACATGAATCAGCTACCCGGCTGAACCATTTTTACTTTTTTATAGCACTTTGTAACTGTGACCAAATCTGTGTGTGTAGGTATGTCACATAAAAGTGGGTATAAATTTCCGCCTTGTAAGGGTCATTTCTGTCACATTTTTATACCCAATTTTATGTGCCATACAAAATGGCACTTGTCAATGACACATGTCATGATCATGTGATGGCAGTACTACAGTTCATCGTTTTTTCTGGACTTTTAGGTGACATATGGATGGGCCATAAATGGTGCCTTTTTCATGAAACATAAATGTCCCATCAATAAGGGCATGTTATGTGACATAAAGGTACAGGTTTGATGACACACCGATGTGTCATCAAACCGGTACCTTTATGTCACATAACATGCCCTTATTGATGGGACATTTATGTTTCATGAAAAAGGCACCATTTATGGCCCATCCATATGTCACCTAAAAGTCCAGAAAAAACGATGAACTGTAGTACTGCCATCACATGATCATGACATGTGTCATTGACAAGTGCCATTTTGTATGGCACATAAAATTGGGTATAATAATGTGACAGAAATGACCCTTACAAGGCGGAAATTTATACCCAATTTTATGTGACATACACGAGTGCCATGAAAAAGTGAAATTGGTACAGCCGGGATATGTGACGGGGGAAAAAGCACTGAATTATGGCACATGTCCTAATCATAAAAGTGCAAGTGTAATAGTTCGTCGTTTTTTGTTCACATTTAGGTCACATCATGATTTGCCATAAATGGTATCTTTTTCATGAAACATTCATGTTTCATAAAATAAAGGCATGTTATGTGACATAAAAGTACAGGATTTATGATCCACCATTATTGTCACAACTTTCATGGCACGTTTATGTCACTTAGTGCCATAAAAACCTGAAAATGGTACAGCCGGGTAATTTCGGATCAGTGAAAAATCACTGATGAACAGTCAGAATTGCAGCACAGGAAAAAAGTGATTTTTCACTGATTATTCAAAGAATTTCACAGATTTTTCAGCGAATTTCATAAATATCACTGAGTTTTCAGTGAATTTTCACTGACTTCCGGTAATTTTCTTTCACTAATTTGTTTTC
Source organism: Pseudococcus viburni (assembly GCA_033439095.1). Lineage (NCBI taxonomy): Eukaryota > Metazoa > Arthropoda > Insecta > Hemiptera > Pseudococcidae > Pseudococcus > Pseudococcus viburni. Next base: position 227,001 of record JAVBJF010000480.1, on the reverse strand, counting down.
AGTGAAAAAATTTTCACTGATTTTCTCCTGTGCTGCAATTCTGACTGTTTCTCAGTGATTTTCAGTAATTTTCACTGATTTATAATTGAGAGAGTAGTATAAATTGCCTACTCTCTCATTTTTGAATCAGTGAAATTTATCAAAAAACACTGAAAAACAGTCAGAATTGCAGCACAGTAATAAATCAGTGAATTTTTTTTCATTGAAATCAAGTCAGTGAAAGGAAATCACTGGAAATCAGTGAAAATTCACTGAAAACTCAGTGATATTTATGAAATTCACTAAAAAAATCAGTGATATTTATGAAATTCACTGAAAAATCTGTGAAATTCTTTGAATAATCAGTGAAAAATCACTGAAAATTGATGAATTTCACTGATTTGGAATGAGAGAGTATCTATCATCACATGAAAAGGTCACATCACAACAGAATCTTTTCTTTGATTTCCAAAATTCAAATCCAGCGATTTAAAAATTATATTTATGAAGCCATTCAAGAATCAAGATCATAAGCGCACCCAAAAATTGTGTAAGGTAGGGCCTGAATTCGCGAAAAATGGGGAGAAGGTCAAAATCGATTGAAAAATTCAGTAATCAGTTATTTATGTGGCATTTTTAGAATTCTCTCATTCTGAATCAGTGAAAAGTTATTGATGAACAGTCAAAATTTCAGTACAGGAAAAAAGCAAAATTCACTGATTTTCAGCGAATTTTCGCTGGTTTTTCAAAGATCTTCACTGATTTTCCTTCTAATTTCATAAATTTCACTGGATTTTCAGTGAATTTTCACTGATTTCCAGTGATTTTTCTCACTAATTTGTTTTCATTGAAATTTTTTCACTGATGAGAGAGGATATTTTCAATAGGCGGATGATACAAGTACAAATTTCAGAAAAGAAAAATTGAAGAATTTTGGGATTTTTGGTTTAAACAATCAATGCACTGAGGTACTCTCTTAATCTGAATCAGTCAGATTAGGGTGAAATTCTGTTTTCTTGAATCAGTGAAATAGATTTCACTCAAAGTTAGTGATTTTTCACTGATCTTTCTGCCCAAAATTATCGATTTTTTCAGACAAATTGAGAATTGACTGAGAAATCAGTGATTTCTGACTGAAAAATCTGTGAAAAACCAGTGATGTGGAAACGCGAAAAAAAAATTTCTGTTTCTGGGAACGTTTCTAGTTTCAAGCACAACGTTTCCGTTCCTGGGAACGTTTCTAGTTTCAAGCACAACGTTTCCGTTCCTGGGAACGTTTCCGTTTCCGAGTGCAGCGTTTCCGTTTCCGTTCCCGTTCCCGTTTCCGGAAACATGTTCCGTTTCCAGAAACGCGTTTCTAGAAAAACTTGTCAAAAATTTTTAAAAATTAAAATCACAAAAAAAAAGGAATATTTTAAAATTATAGGTGATTGAAGAATATTCAATATTTTCGACATTTCGACACCAATTTTCCAGACGAGCGCTTCGGTACACAACTTCAGGTTGTGACTTCAGGTGCTCTCGTGTTCGTTTTCGGATGTTTATTTAGTCATTTTAGGTATGATTCGAATTTGATAAACTGAATTTTTTAATCAAAAAGTCGAAGGTGGAAATGTTGACATTTCATGTCCAGAAAGTTCAAAATTGTCGTTTTGCAATAATAATTCGACAAAGTGACATTTTTTGGCCAAAAAGTCAAAATTCGATGTTTTCATATCAGAAAGCAAAATTTTGACATTTTATGACTGAAAAATTGTCATTTTGCAATCGCAATTCCACACTTTACCTTTCATTTTTCATCAAAAAGTCAAAATTTGACGTTTCACTATCAAAATTGACAATTTTTGATAAAAACTGAAGCTTTTTCAAAAAAAAGAAAATGAAAAATCAATTTTTTGATAAAATGAATTAAAAATTAGTGTAAGTAAGTATTGATATCAAAATGGAAAATCATGATAGGTGCTTTGATGATTATCAAAAAGGTTGAGGAACGACATTTCAAGATCATAATTTATTTTATTTTTAAAAAAATTCAATTTTTTCGATAAAAACGCGAGGATGAATATTAGTGTTGGTAACAAAATCAGTAATTTTTCAGGTTGATATGATCACATCAAGAGTTAAGAATAATTTAAAATTTTGTGATTAAAATGTGAGAAGGTGACATTTCTCAAATGATGATGACCAAAAATAAAACTTCATTGTGAAAAAAAATCAGGTTCATATTTTTGACATAGGTAAAAGAAAATTATGTAGGTATTACGTCAATTTTTTTCTTCCAAAAGTGTCAAATAAAAAAATTAAAAATAAATAAATTTCAACCAAATATTTTTGATTTATTGATCTTGAGTCCAGCCGCAGCCTTAAAAATACTCATTTCATTTTCTAATTGTGTATTACGACACAATATGACAGCACTCGTAATCACAACCTGAAGTTGTGTACCGAAGCTCTCGTTTTTCCAGTTGGTAGGTAAAAATTTTTAAAAGCTACAAGAACAAAACAAATACCTAGTTTAAAAATGAAAATTGAACGAAAACTCAACATTTTCAGCACCAATTTGATGCCAAAATTTTCAACATTTTTAACACCAATTCAGGGGGAAAAATTTCTCAACACCTAATCAAACGAGTTCAATTAGACAAGCCAAAGAAAATGAAAAAAATGCGTTGGAAACGCCGGAAACGCGTTTTTTTTCTTCCGGTTCCGTTTCCTTAGAAGAAACGTTTCCGTTTCCATTCACGTTTCCGTTTCTCTTAAAATTATGCCCTGCGTTTCCGTTCCCGTTTCCGTTTCTCAAAATTGAGCGTTTCCGAGCGTTTCTTGGAAACGTTTCCGTTCCGTTTCCACATCACTGCGAAAAACACTGATTTTCAGTAAAAATTTTTTCATTTATTCAAAAAAGCATGAATTTTTACAAAATTTGATTCAAACTTGGGGAATAATAGGTATGTTCATTCAAAAAATGGATCCTCAATGATTTTTTTTGAAAAATCATACTTGAAAAGCAATAAATGCGCTTTTTTCTGACATTTTTATTGATTCAAGAGATTCATTAATACGATTTCTGAGAACGTTGATTGTGATTTTTCTGACAGATTGCCTGTAGGATCCCTAAATGAGCTCGAAAGAAGAGGAAGGGATCGAAAATTCACAAATTTCCAAAATTTTGTCCTAAACCTAGGTTTTTATCAATGCAAATTCGAACCTTGAAAACCATTTTGCAGTAAGACTCGGAATAAGCTCGAAGGAAGGGAGGGAGTCCTAAACTCGAAATTTTACAATATTTCAATTTAGGTAGCAGAATTTGAGCTTTTATGGCGCTGATTCCAATTATTTTAAGAAATTTGTAAGCTTGTAAAAGACGGAGAAAAAATGCAAAATTTTATGAAATATCGACACAGATATCGAAATATTGGTTTTTGAGAGTATTAGTTCTGATTTTTACAATAATTTTACTAAAAGGGCCCAAAATGGGCTCTAGTAAAGCCTTAAAATTCCAAATTCTTACAAAACGTTGACAATGGCCAAAAACCTGAATTTAGTGAGTGCGGATTCTGATTTTTACAATAACTAGGGGGCTCCGCCCCCTAGGCCGCTCCGCGGCCTCAACCCCTGGCTCGCGCCCTCGCTTCGCTCGGGCTGCTCGCTTTGAAATTTTCAAAAACATTCGCCCTCGCTTCGCTCGGGGCAAATTCATCTCCCTGGTCTTTTCATTTTTCTCAAAATTTATGGCAATTGTGAAATAAGCAATGGAGTAAATAAAAAACGGAAAAAGTTAACCCCTTTAAAATTTAGTTCAATAGCAAATTCGTTCCACCCACCCCCCCTCTAAAAAAATTCAGTCATTGTTGTGCTCGGATGAGCTGATTTAATTGATTTTCAAAATTTTCAGTTATGTTTGCTGGAGCTACCTTCTAGTACATGAAATTTAGTAGGGTTGAAGTCCAGGATAGGTACGTAATAAAAAAACGGAGGATCGTGGGACGGTAGGGTAAAAACAGTTTAATTGATGTAAGTATTATATGTATACCTAGTTGAGAAAATTGAAATTGAAGTTTGGATTTTCACCGATTTTCAACCTCCCTCCCTAACAAAATGCCTTCGAAACATCTAAATAAAATAACCAGATGCTCAACAGTTTCCTAAAACAATGAACACAGTACAAAAATTTGGAATAGAACAATGTGTCAGTGGGAGTTGGAAGGACATAGCAGGTTAAACGAAGTGGTTTGGCTTTGGAAACCGATTTTGACCACTCTGACGCGCCTTGACTCAAGTATTTTCGGAGGGAGGGAAAGAGAGGCCAAACTGTGTTTTCTTTCATATTTTTCGCTGATTTTTGCCTTTTTGAAAATTTTGAACTCCCTCCTGTTTTGTAATGAAAGGTCAAAGTAGTAATGGAGTTTTTTTTTCTAAAATAGGTGTGCTATTTACTTATAAATTATACCATACAAATGTTTTGAAAATTTTAAGAAAGTGAAATATGATGGAAAAAAAATTATATGACGCCCTGAGCTGCAAGAAATGTGTAATATTTTTTTTATGATAAATGCATTTCAGTAGTAACAAAAGTAAAGATCAGCATTAAAAGCCCATCACCCCCTCCAGACACAATGGTAAATAGTAGAAAAAGTTGGCAAATTTGTCTCAGGTAAAAAAAGTTGGAAAATTTGACCGAAAAAATAAATTTTTTGGAAAATGTTTTCTTTCAGTAATCACAATCAATTTTTCAAAACTATGGCCCCACTGCGTTTGGCCTTATTGTAGATATTTCATTTAAATCCACAAAAATGATTTATTTTTGTATTTTTCCTCAAAATTATTCTAAGTAATTTTATTACTTTTTTTTCCTCAAACACTTGTTTTCGATGTTTGAAAATCAAATCTTTTAAAACCGTTGGCCTCGCTGCGCTCGGTCTCATCATATTTTCCCTTCCATAGTTTTAAAGTAATAGTAGCCAATTTTTCATCCAAGCTTTTTAATCTAAAACATTGTTTTATAGGACTTCAAACTTGAAATTTTCTATCACATTGAAACCACAAAATTTTAAAATTAAATTATAATTTTTCTGGAAATTTTCCATATCTACTTCAAATTTTATAGGTTTTTTTAACTACAATGAAATTACTCACGGGAAAGCAATGTATTGAATGAAAAGGAAAAGTGGTCAAAAAATTTAGTTCGGTCTGAAAATTTGTGCCATCAAACTCCTTCCTCAAAAAAGTCAGCCCGTTTTATGCCTGAATAAATTGATTTTCAAAAATTTTCAAAAATTTTCAAAAATCGAATCGGAATTTCTGAAATTTTTGGCCCTTCAATATTCGGACTTCAGTATGTCACTGCACAAAACCAAATTTTACTTCAAATTCATTTCATCTTTAAGATTGGCAAATTTCAGTTTAAATGCTGGAAAAATTGTGAATGTTACCTCCCTCCCCCCTCCCCCAGAAAAATACTTCACCACGCTAACTGCTCTCGAGTTAGATTTTGAGAGTACAAAAAATCATGTATACTTATAGGTAAATGACACTTATTTTGAAGGGGAAAAAATCCATTGCCCTTTTCATTTTCGATCTCTCAAATCAATCAGAAGCGATTTCGAGAAGTTTTGGAGTTTCCAGAAAATGTTGGAATTTCCCAGCATTGAAGAAACTCCTCAAAAGTGGTTCGTATAATCTGTACCGTGAGTGAAAAATGTGTGCACTTGTACAGTTGACCTGAGAAGTGTGTAGAGATATTGCCTTAACTACCCCTACCCCGATTCAGGTAGATTGGCAGTTGACACTATATGTATTGTCAAACTACCCCAGAACTACCCTCGCCAATTCACCACTACAAACGCAACACTCTGTAGTGTCTGTAGTATACGTCACTCACATCTCTTCCAGGTCGAGAACTCGTTTCTGCACTAACACAAAGCTAGAGTTCGTGTAAATACAATACTAACACTTCTCCGTTTCCAGAAACACAGTTCGCGAGGTAGACGGTTTTGATTTTTTAATATAGAGAGATTTCTCCGAAGGGCCCAAAATAGACTCTAAACAAGACCTGAAATCAAAATTTGACAAAATTTCGACCGAATTTTAAAAATCTGGGGTTTCAAACGGGTCGGTTCTGTTTTTTTTTTTTCAACCGATTAGTTAAATAGGATTCAACATGACTTTCAAGAAAGGCCTAGAGTCCAAAATATTGCCAAAAAAATGATCTAAAACAGCCATCGAAAGATGATGTGAAAGTACATTTGCATGGTTCACAAATGTAAAAGCCTTGAAAACATTAGTCTCTTTAAAACTCATATTTCAAATTTAGGTACTTCAAACAAAGCTAAATTTTCGAAAACGTTGGTAAATTTTGCAAAAAAATTTGAAAATTTTTTTAAAACTAGAAACATTCAAAAAATTAGTTGAAAAATGATAGCTGTACCTAATTTTAAGGAAATGGTAGGTCTAAGTGAGTACATGATTTTACATTTAATTTGGAAAAATTTGTTTTTTTCTAAAATTCCAATTTTCGAAATTAATGGTCGTTTTCCATTTGAATTTTTTAAAGGAGAAGAAAATTTTAAAAATTTAGCATCGAGGCCTGCCCTCAATTTCGTCGACTCCAAGTCCAAAACTCAAAATTTTTACAAAATTTCAACAGGGGTGTCAGGACTTAGGAATTTGAAGCTACTGCTCTGATACTTCAGCGACTCAAAAAGAGGCATTCCAACTCCCAAAATTTTAGCTAATTTGATCACAGATATCAAAATCGATGTAGAGTTTGGACTTGGAGGACATTAAATGAGTCCTTATTCCAAATACATAACACACAGAGAAATTTTCAACTTGAAAAATGTTTTTATATGTTTTTAGAGCTCAATATTGAACTATGAAATCAGAAGCTTACATTATTACAATCAAAATTATTAATTCTCACAAAAACTAACGTTTCCATGTTGCTAAGATTACAAAATTTCGTAAAATTTCCTCATTCGGGATCTTTGGCAAAACTATTGTAAAAATTGGAATCGATATCTTCAAAAATTCAGTTTTCGATATCCAAGTTCAAATTTTATAAAATTTTGAGTTTTGACCTCTCATCCCAGAACTATTTTTTGGGTCATACAGCTAATCTGTTCAAAAAATCAGTACTTAAGCCCTTTAAACCTCGTGAAATTTTCAACCCTCGATCTCAAAAAGTTAAAAACTAAGCTCGCAGATTCCTTACTTTACATTTTCTCCAAAACATTGCAATGTACCAAGGTAAAATCAACCTATTCCGCTTTCCAAAAACAACCACATTGTTTTCAGCATCTGTATGATAAATATTTCGAAATCCACGCCAGGCAATTTTTTTACATGAAAAATTGAACAGCTCCGTCCAACGAATCGAAACGACGCAAAAGCATTTCCAATAATGATGCCCATTGCTAAACATTCGAGACGTTTCAACATTGATACCTTCAGGCTTACACGTTCTCGGCTGAATTATCACGCATACCCGACGAAATGTATTTTTAATGGCGAAATTTCTCGCCAGCATCATAGCCAAACGATAAGGAAAAAATATGATGTATTGGTTTGGCAAATTCCATCCTCGATGTAACCATATGTGAAATACACGATACCCCTCGCAGTATAATTCAATTTCCATATAAACAAATGGAGCGAATTTCACGTACGAATAAAAATCTCATAAATTGGTAAAGAAACCTCGATACGGGATAAACACACAAAATTCGTGATGAATTGAAAACAAAATAACTGTCGATGTCGACAAATATACGACGAAGAAAAATGAACTACTCGGTATCTAAATTATGGATATTTTATAGGTTTTTTCCCCAACCATAATTCAACTATTTGAAAAAATACCTTTTTTGGGAAGGAAATTACGCCTTAGAAAACTTTTTATACGAGTTTCGATGTTTATCGAAATAAATCGCAGGTTTTGATAAATTAGCTATTTTCTGCGTGTCGGTGGCTTTTTTCCTTTTTTTCATAAAGACCACGATCAATCCACTAAAAAAGTAAAGAGAGACTTTACTGTGGACATTTTACATCGGTTTACGTGGCGTGAAAGTTTGGTCGTCCTAAATTTATTATGCGGTGGGTTTGAGAATTTTCATTCGAGGGGCAAATTAAGCAACCTTGTTATTGCGTGTGTGACTGTGGCAGAAAACGTGATAACATTCGAGAACTGATTAGTGCACCGTATCGTGACTGTTTTTCTCATAATTTATTTGTTTTTACAAAAGAACGAGTTTATTTGTAGAGGAATATCTCGGATAAAATTATAATGATCTAATTGTCTTCAACTTCTGAAATTACATATGGTTGAGACAATCAATTTGGAAAAAAATTCAGTTGTAGTCGAGTCAATTTTTACAAATTTCTTAATTCTCAATCTTTTTTGCCATTTTTTCAACATGTTTGGGTTCTATTTAAAAAAAAATAATTTTAGAGAAAAAATCTGTACCAAAAAAATATCACCTGTAGTAGCGATTAACTTCTAAAAAAAATAACATCCAACCCCATACAAAAAACTTCAGGGACAAATTGATGATGAAAGAGAATAAAATAATTCCAATTTCGTCAAATTATTAATTTCATGAGACATTCAATATCGATGAAACTTTCTTAAAATATTTTCAAAATCAAAAATATTCTTCGTTTCGATCAAAGAAGCAACGCCTTTTCAAACCAATCCAACTTTCATTTCAAAATACACAAATAGACCCAACTTCATACAATTTCTCGGTTAATCTTCTTAACAACTTACAGCAATTCGAACTAGATTTTTTTTATTTTAAACTCCTCGTAAAAAGATACCACCGAATTCCAGTTTTAAGCAGATTATCAGCTCTGGAAAAACCACCCGCTTTCCAAATTCCGCTAAGTAATTACAAAATCATTAAAAATAAAAAATTACACTCGAATTTCGCATCAAACACTCGAGGTATTTTCCTACGTGGAAAAAATTTCCAACCCGAAAACGTCGCAAATTAGTCGCAAAAAAAGTAATCAAGTTCCAAAAAGTAAATATCTCCGAGTAACGAGTTGATTAAAAACTGAATCTGCCACGTGTTAAAAATGGTTACCTATTCGAGGTGGAAAAAACCTACATCGTTGAGAAAAACCTTTCGGTCTAATTATATCTCCCAATCAGGGATCAAATATCTAGGAGGGTCAAACAGGCGAATAACTGCGACTCGATATAATAGAAAAAGCTCATCGGTTTGATTGTTTCCTTATTCGAATCATTTGAACTTTACCATCACCTTGTTTCGAACACAGTATCGTTTCGCCAATTTACCAACATCAAAGAGCCCCTCTTCGATATCTCCAATTTCTCAACCCTTTTTTTGGTAAACATATCTCAAAGCAACAACATCCAGAGCTCTGTTTACATTCGCGACACCCCGAACGGTTCAATTTTTATCCCTCTTATTCAATATAAACCATATCGATGCGTATTTCAACATAATTGCCGATAAATTTACATATTCATCGGTCCAGGATTAATTTCACATTAAAAGGATAAAACCGAAACGTCAACAGGATTAAGTAATATTTTTATTCGCGCCGGAGCAGGTATTCCGAGGAAAAATTCCTTTGATGAATTCTCTCATCCGCGAATCGTATCAAAAATCTCAATTCTAAATAAATCACTGGTAATAAAAGCAGCATTACTTATTAACGTGGGAACCTCGACTAACTTTCTCAACGTAAGTATAAGGATAATAAATGCGGATTCGCGTGATTCATCGAATACTCGAGTAATTTATTTGCTCAACTTTCGTATACTCGTATATCTTTATTTATCATTGAATTTCACCGTTTTATTGCATGTCGAAAGGAATAAACGTATTGGCAATATGATCTGGATACGTTTTTGCACATTAGAACTATTCCACGTCGTAAAAGATATCAAGGAAGCCTTCAACCCTGGTGCCCCAGAGAAAACTTCCGGTTGAAAAACAGATATTTTCAGGTCGTTGAAATGCATGTAGTGCCATTGTGCCATATTTGAAACTACGAAGAAAAAATTCGACAGCGAAAAAAATTTCACTTCGGAAATGAATTTTTTTTTGAATTCACCCTTTTTAATTATCGAAGTGGGAAAATTTGCTCAACTCTACCATCTTTTCAACGATATTTTTCAATTCTAAAATTTTTTTCATAACTGACATTTTTCCTCTAATTTTTTTCTCGGCTCAAAAATTTTTCCAATTCGGATATTTTTTCCCAAGATACATATTTTTCAACTCTAAAATTTTTTTCGCAATATATTTTTCAACAATAAATTTTTCCTCGAATTTTTTTTCAATTCTTAAGAATTTTACTTAGGTATAATTTTAATTTTTTGACTCCAAAAAATTAAAATTTCTTCCTAACCAATTTTTCAGCGCCGAGGGGTTTTCAAAATTTTTTCATTTACTTACGTACTGAAATGTTTTCAGCTCTGAAATTTTTACATTTATCTGCTTATTTTTTTCTCAATTGTCAACACTAAAATCCCATTCTTCAATCTAAAATTTTTCAAAACTTAAAATTCTCTTAAAATGTTTTGAACCTGATTTTTTTCAATTTTTTTCAAAAATTTTAGAGTTGAAAAATATTTTGAAAAAAATTTTAGAACCGCAAAAACAAAATACGCACAGTTAAAAAATAATTGGGAAGAAATATAAAAGTTGATAACAATTTTTACTAAAATTGGAGTTGAAATTTGAAAAAAAAAACAAAAAAACGTTTTAGAGTTGAAATCAATTTTTAGGTATAATTTTACAATAGAAAAATAAATATTTTGAGAAAAAATTTCAGTGTTGAAAAAAATTTGAGAAAAGTTTCAGAGATAAGAAAAACTTTTTAAGAATAAATTTTAGTTGAGAAAAAACTTCAGTGGGGTCGAAAAAACGAGAAAATCACGAAATGATTTTTTGGGGACGAATATTCATTCCAACGATCACCCCAGCCTCAAAAACTCGAAAAAAACGTGCGATTAATCCTACGATTAAAATTCATCCCAAATTAATTGCAGCCGAAAAATGTTTGGAAAAATCGTGGGATGATTTTTTTGGGACAAAAATTCATTCCAATGATCATTTCAACAACGAAAACGAGAAAAAACGTGCGATTAATCCTGCGATTAAAATTCATCCCAATTTAATCGTAGCCAAAAAAATGCTCGGAAAAATCGTGGGATGATTTTCTAGGGATTAAAATTTTTTCCAATGATCACCCCAGCCTAAAAAACTTGAAAAAACGTGCGATTAAAATTCAATCCAAATTAATTCTGCGATGAAAATTCATCTCAATTTAATCGCAACCCAATAATACTCGGGAAATCACGAAATTATTTTTTGGGATGAAAATTCATTCCAATGATCACCCCAGCCTCAAAAACTTGAAAAAAAACGTGCTATTAATTCTGCTTCATCCCAAAAGAATTCTGGGAACGTGGGAAGATAAAAACGTTTATTAAAGGTGAAACAATTTTGAAAATAATACATATGGACTTGGAAAAAAATTGAATAGAATAATAATTGAAGACTCGCATGAGTCAAACAGGGAAGATTAAGTCGTTCGTACCATTTTTTATTTTCGTACCTGATGCATATTTCGTGTAAATTTAGTCGTAGCTAAAAAAAATTATACTTTAAAAAAGTTAATTTTTTTACTGCAATATTTACTCATCTTGTAGTTTTTGAAACGAAAAATAGCAATGGTGGAAATTTTTCATTTATGTATTTGATTTTTCTGGGAGTTACACTTTTTTTATACTTGACAATTTTTTTTTTAATTTTTAAAGTGTATTTTTGAAGTCTAATTTGATCTTGAAACTTGAAAATTTGAATTCCGAAATGTGTTATATTTACGTATCTTTATAATAATTTTATTCTGTGATTCCCTCATTTTTCCCTGATGGTAGGTAGTGTTTTAAAATGTGAAAATATTAATGCTGTATTAGCTGTGTTCTTTCATAGAATTGAATACCTATAAAATAACTCAAAATTTTCATTGAAAATTTATTCCGCAAAGCTAGTTGCAGTATTTTGGGACGATGATATCGTATTGTCTGCATGTTGGAATTTTCCCCCTTCCAGAGGAACTTTTCCCATTTCGGAAATTATGGAAGATGAATTTTAAAAATTTTCAATTTCTGAAATGATTTTTTTGAAGTTTTAAATTTCTTTGATTAGTTTTAAATAAATGTAACACCGCATGAACTTCAATGACTAGAAAATATTTCAACTGGCAGTTTTTTCTATGACATCAAAGGGTTGACAATTATTTTATCAAATGATACCCTGCTTTCGCATTCAATATCGTGCACAATTGACACAAATACCAAAAGGATTCGATTAATTGTGATTATTCAGCGAAACAGAGTGCACAACTTGCATTGTTGTGGAACTTTCCATCGAGGTTTATTAACTCTGTATCTAATTACAAGGGAGTAACCGACTGATTAACTTCAAACGAAGACTTTCGATAACTATTTCCCTATGAATCCCTTTAAACGTTTCTCCTCCATATACCCACTTCAAAGATGAATTAATCTAAACCTTTACTCTGCACTGAAATGAAATTCATACATACTCGTAATACCTCGAGTACCAAGATTACATACATTACAATTACTGTGTATTCGAAGTTATTTCGGATTATCTGCCCCGTTCTCTCATTCTACGAGTGCATCACTAGTAACCAGCTAACCACCCACATACGTTTACCCTTTTTCGAACAATTTCCATAAAACCAAAGAGCAAATTAGCCGAAGGTACTTTTCCAGTCGAATATTAATCATAACACATGAGAGTTTTCTAAATCAAGTAATCTACTTCCACATGTTTATTAAACATCGTATTCTATACTTAATCTCTTATACAATATTATGAGACGACTCGGTGCATAACTTGATGGTACCAAGCTATCTACATAATGTGCTTTTCTTTCTCATTATACGCCAAAGTGTTATCTAAAAGGTTCGCTGCACTTTGAATTTTAATTACTTTACTGCCAACAAATGAAAAATTTATTACTTTACATGCAATTAATTTCATACACCGACGAAATAGCTTTTTTGCAACGATTTGCTTTCGTTTGAAAATATACCAACCGTTTTCACGGGTAATAAACACGGCTGTTAAGAGCTCCCATCAAGTATCTCGTAGGTCTAATTTTTATCTAGTAAATGATGAAAATATAACGCTGGCTTGTTATATAGGTACAATGACAAACTACACCCTTTTTGTGTAATTTAACAAAGATGGAGTATTTTTCTGCTGTCTGGTGTACCGACTCTATTTTTTTTTCAGTCGAGAATTTCAAATAAATATGGCAGTTGTATTACATTATTTTGCTAAATGAGGACGAATATGGTAAAAGCTAACCCATGTACTCTGAAAATACCAGAGTAAAGAGTATGCGTTTTTTTAAAAACAACCTATAGTTCTTAAAAATTTTAGTATTTGGTATAAATTCATTAAAATTTGAAGAAATTAATCACGTATACTCCAATCCCTACCCAATGGTTTCGGATACGGTCAAATTTCACAAAATTCAAATCAAAATCTCCCCCCAAAAAAAGGTTCTCTTTGATTTGAACGAAATAAAGATTTTTATTTAAAACATCCTTGATCAAAATTTCAGCTGTTCAAGTTATTTTTGACAATTTTTTTAAAATTCAAAAATCGTAATTTTTCAGCTAAACTGCGAGTAAAAAAAGTTTTCAGTAAAGTAGAAGATAATCACATGGTCTAGTTGGATCGACCTTTCAACTTTTTTACCTATGGTATTTTTCATAATCCATTTTTCATTTTTTTCGAGACCTCAAATACGACCAAAAAAACGACAGTTTTATTGCTGAAAAAATGAAAAAAAAACTCAAAATTGGAAAAAAATTAATTGATGAATTTCTCTATACCTAATTCTTAAATGAAGGAGAGAATTATTGAAAATTCTGTCAAATTTTCATCAAAAATTATATATGACTTTTTCATAAATTTCATGAGCAGTAGATACTTCGAAATTGAAACCTATCTAATAATTATTGAGTTTTCGAACCCGAATTTCACTGAGTACATATGACATCACTATTCTAGAACTTTCAGCACGAACTTGATTTTCTCCATTATTTTCGATTTTTTCTAGCATGATAGAAAATTAACCTAAAAATCAACTTCCAACTTCTTTTGAAGTTTACTATGATGATTGGAAATTAGAAAGACTATTACAAAAAGTGAAATTCAGATTCAAAGATCGGTGTTAAATATTAAATTTATTTAATGGATTTTCCTAAAAAAGTACCTTTCTTCAAAAAATCATAAGTTTCCGATAAGAATTTCTAATTTTTTAAAAATTGCCAAAAATTGGGCAGTAAAAATTTCTGTTTGGAGATTTTGAAACATGCATTTTCCAAAAATCTAACTCTCATTTAAATTGAAGCCACACTACCTAAGTTGTTTTTTTCGTAACAGATACAATGAAAAATTAATTACCAATCAGAGTAGGGAGGGGGTGAAATCTACAAGAGAAAAAAGGGCAGACTAGGAAGTAGGAATCGAAAGAAATTCTTGGAGGTGAACTCGTGGTGCATAAAATATTGAACGAAATTTAAGAAAATCGTTTCAGTCAACGAAGAAATATGTACTTAGTGAAAACTATGAAAATTGATAGCATCACAAACTTGAAAAAAAAGTAAAAATCAAACACTCGGGTAGTTAAAATAAAATGCTGAAGTTGATGAAATAAAATTAAAAATTCCGGGAAATATAGAAAAAATTTATCATACCTAATAAAATTAAAATTATTAAAAAATTTAGAGAAAATACTGGATTTTCATGCACACAAAAAAAAATTGTTGAAACGGGGAAAAAATTGAGAATGTCAAACAAAATGTTCAATAAGGGTAAGGCGCCCTAATTTCGATTTTTTTTCAAACCGCCACCAACCAAAGATTATTTGAGTCAGAAATGTCGAAAATGGCTTAAAAGATCAATTGAACCTTCTCCTAACCCTTCCCAAAATTTTAGTGTCCTACAATGATTCCTTATATTTTTTTGAATTTTTTCCCAAAGCAACTCAAAATTCAGTTTTGAAAAATTGGTGCCCTAATTTCGACCACCCAAAAAAATGAGGTGCTTAATTTTGACCACCTAGAAAAAAATAAGAAAGAAGTATAAAAATATGTCTAAAAAGTTAATTCAATGTTCATAAGCACATTATTCGTCATTTGAGCAATGCATGCAGATGTACATATTTCTATTCAAGTAATCATCCACCGTACGGTGGATGATTACTTG
Organism: Pseudococcus viburni; assembly: GCA_033439095.1. NCBI lineage: Eukaryota > Metazoa > Arthropoda > Insecta > Hemiptera > Pseudococcidae > Pseudococcus > Pseudococcus viburni. The sequence continues at coordinate 211,729 of JAVBJF010000480.1, read as the reverse complement.
AATAGAAATACGTCGCGTCGGATCGCATATTTCGTGTGCTCATCCAAAGCATTGAGAACATCTGGTCATATCGATCTTTGCTCTCCCATTCTGAATCAGGGAAAAGTCACTGATAAACAGTCAGAATTGCAGCGCAGGAAAAAAATCATCAAAATTCACTGATTTTCAGCGAATTTTCGTTGATTTTTCAAAGATTTTCACTGATTTTCCAGTAATTTTTCTCACTGATTTGTTTTCATTGAAAATTTTTTCACTGATTTTCTCCTATGCTGCAATTCTGACTGTTTCTCAGTGATTTTAGATAAATTTTACTGATTTATAAATGACAGAGTACTTTGGCTCCATCCACAAAACAGACATTTTGGGTCATCTTCGCTATACAGATCTCAGTTTCAATTTCAAAATCAGAATCCTCATCGGAACTGGATTCGCGGATAGTGGTTGAGATTACAGCACTCCTAATAATTCAAGCTTTTGTGAAAATATTCGGTTCTTATCTTCAATTGATTCCAAAAACGGCAATTTTATTTAAATCTCACACTAACCACCATCACAAATTGTCATTCAGATAGCGAAATTATAAATAAAACTCGATCAAAAACGATGCAAAAAAAACTTTTCACGCCAATAATTTCTTCAACTCCAATCTCATAACAGACGAAATAGAGGGGGGTGGTCGAGATTAGGAACTGGCCGAAATTAGAGCACCTTACTCTTATTAAAGAAAAATTGTTATAAAGCGTTTTTGAACGTTGTGGAAAAATGAAATAGTGCAAAAATTTCAAACAATGCTTAAAATTCGACAAAGTAGCTCAAAATGAAATTAAAATCAGTTAAAAGTGAAAAAAATTTGTACACACAACGTGATCATTGATAAAATATTGAAAAAATTTCAAACTTCACTGAAATTGGTGCGAAATTTCTAAAAAAAAAACTCAATTTCACAAAATTGTAATTTATTTTAAATTTCTCGGAATAAAGTAAACGACGTAAAATTTTGACACAAAAATTACAACAAAACTGTCGAAATGTCCAAAAAAAAATATTTGTTTCATTGTTTTAATTCAACATCACCAGAAATAAATTTTATAACAAATTTTAAAGGAATCTGAAGGAATTTTCATCATAAGTGAGCCTGGATATAGAAACCGCCTTTAAGTGTCAAAAATTGGCTTTCAGTCGACACTGATTTTAGGCCTTTCAGCAGAAGTAGAATGAAAGGGGAACCTCAACTCAAAAACTAATTTTGGACATCTAAGGGTGGTTTCTATTTCTATATCCAGACTCACATATTTTGACACAATTTTTACAACATTTTAAGCACATTTGCCCCTAAATCTCCACATCTGTCAACAATGAAAATAATCCCACCTCGTACAGATTTTTACCAATACTGAACAATTTTCCGACAAACAATTACGTGCAACTCTTAGAAACTTCAATTGTCAAATCCTAGTACGAAATAACCTGACAACGTGACACTCGACAAGACGCTCCAGAGATGTCCACTGCTCGGAGGCGCAACTAGTGACATCTGTTCAGAACAGGAAGCAATATAATAACATCACGTCCGCTTTTCCTCGCGAACAACACGAATCGTCCCAATTACGATTTAAAAAGCTGTTTTGATTATGAGTGAAAATCTAAACACTCTGGAAGCAGGTTTACTTGAAACGTTGTCATCTTGATTCCTCGAAATGGTACCGAAGAGACAATGTTCCAACCAACCGACTAATGGAACGAAGGAAATGAAACGTTATTTTTGTCCGAGTATTTCGAGTATATATAGTACAAATCAATACAGCACATTTTGGAAAACGATACACGAACTGTACTGTGCGCCAGTATACCTTTTTTTCCTGTTATTGTACAAACCATCGCGTAAAAATAAAAGGTAACCAATTGAGTGGAAAATTGTTTTTTCCATTTTTTTTCCTGCGTCGAATATGGAAAGAAGAAGGAAACCTGAGAAAACGGTTCGAATTGATAGTATTGCCTAGAGGCATTACACCAACGAAAGGGTAAACATGCGCGAAAAACGTATTAATTTTTTAATATCAATTCAAAATGCTTTTTACTATAATACTACAGTTGTTTACTTTGTAAATGAAGTGGAATTGTTTGTCGAACATCAGCCAGCCTTCGAGTGATGTTTACTTACATTCAGCAGGTTGCTTGCGTTTATTGAAAAACTGTGAATTTTTACACTTTCGGAAATACCTGTAATCTATATCGATTCTCAATGTGTGAATATTTTTTCACCATCGTAGGTACGAGGGACGTGACGTGCGAATTTTATTGTCTTTCCATGTATTCGCATTCTCGAGTAATAATTTAATGTACGAGAGACAACGAGCTGTATTGTTTCATATATCAAAGGAAGGTATTGAAATTAATATTCGATGCGAGTATATTTCATGGTGTAATTTAGTTTGGAAATTCCAAACGAATGGAAATAATGGAGCTGAGATTATATGAACAGAGGTGAAAAAAAACTTGTTTGGCTGCGTAAAACGAGAATGGATGATTAAATTTTACGCTAGTTGCACATAATGGAGCAATTTTACCAATACTAAAGTCAAGTGACAATTTGAAACCCGGCGACGTTATATTTTATCAATTTTTCCGAAGAAATGATTTTTTAGAATGGTTCTTGCGACTACATTGTTGCAAAATGTGTCAATATTTGTGTTCTGTCTGTTGCTGAGGAAAAAATTACTCTTTTTGGGCATTTATTACGTGAAAAATTTTATTGGCTGTTTTTATTTGGGTTTTTTCTTTTGGTACCAATAGACTTTCTATGTGTTGGAATTACTTTTTTCATCTGCAGTAAGTAAAAGTACTCGCATAAATCAAAATAGTACAAACTTGGTAAAAAAATTACAAAAATAAGTATCCGGCAAAAGAGTTCTGGAATAAAATAAAAATAATTTCTGGTAAAACTACAGCCATATTTCGATTAATGCTCTTACTCAGGGTGACCACGATATTTCAGAGATTATTTTCCCTGACTTTTTCAGGTTTTCTAGACCAATTTTTCCAAATTTTTCAGACCTTTAAATATGATATTCGGGAACCCGGGGGAGGGGGTGTAATTTTTCGCGTGACGTACTTGCATTCCAAAATTTTGCAGAAGAACGATACATGTGAGCCTGGATATAGAAACCACCCTTAGATGTAAAAAATTGATTTCCTGAGTTGACACTGATTTTGGGCGTTTCAGAAGGTATAGAATCAAAGGAGACCCTCCACTCAAAAACCAATTTTTTACACCTAAGGGTGGTTTCTATATCCAGGCTCACACATATGAAATGCATGGGGGTCTAACGGATTTTTTTTTCAAAATCATTACTTTTTACACGATTTTTAGATGTTCCTGCTAGAACTAAAATATGATTCAAATTCAATTCTGAAAATTTTTAAACCCACTCCACTCCTCTTCACTACAAAAATTTGAAAATTTGAATTTGTTTCAGAAAAAATCTCAAATAAAAAGGAAAAATCAAGTATTTCAAAGCAAAATTAAAAGTTTTGAAAAATAAAACAAACGATGTCAGAGTGTCTACCATATCAAGCGAATAAAAATTCAGATTTTTCTGGGCTGAAAATGTAAAGATTTATTTATTCATTGATTTTTTTCTGTGCTGCAATTCTGATTGTTTATCAGTGATTTTTCACTGATTCGGAATCAGAGAGTATCCCAGTATCAAGCTAAGAGTTAACTCGTACCAAAAATGAAAATAAAACTTGAATATTTGCTCTCTCATTCTGAATCAGCGAAAAGTCACTAATAAATAGTCAGAATTGCAGCACACGAAAAATCAGCAAATTTTCGCTAATTTTTCAAAGACTTTCACTAATTTTTCAGCTCATAAATATTAAATTTCACTGATATTCACTGATTTTCCAGTGAATTTTCTCACTGATTTGTTTTCAGTAAAAAAAATTTCAATGATTTTCTCTTGTGCTGCAATTCTGACTGTTTCTCGGTGATTTTCGTTAATTTTCACTGATTTATATTTGAGAGAGTGATTACAGTTTGACCAATAACTATCTTCATACCTGATTTTAATGTCTTAAAACGACTGTATTTTAAATTTAATACACTTTCTGATTCAGAATAAGTGAAAAATCACTGATAAACAGTCAGAATTGCAGCAAGGAAAAATCAGTAGCGATTTTTCACTGATTATTCAAAGAATTTCACAGATTTTTCAGTGAATTTCATAAATATCACTGAGTTTTCAGTGAATTTTCACTGATTTTCACTGATTTTTTTCACTGATTTATTACCGTCCTGCAATTTTGTCTGTTTTTCAGTGAATTTTGATAGATTTCACTGATTCAGTTTTCAATTTTATGAAAAAATAATGGGGGTTTGAATATTCTTGGGGACTAAATTACCTAATATTGAATTCGCCATAAAAATATTTCTATTCATCGTAGCGCCACGGGATTTTCACTGTTTCGTAGCACAGCTAGAGAATATTTTCTGCCATATAAAGCCAAGATCGTACAAATAAACTCGTAGCTGGCAAAAAATGAATCTCGCTCAAGTACGAGTATACTCGTAGCAGACATGCTGAACTACATATCTAAGGTCCAAATTGATGGAAATGTTATGAAAATTATTAAAAATGTCGAAAAAATTGTTATAATTTCATTAAATTATTCTGAAAGAACCCAAGATTTAAAAAAAAATATCCTCAAATTAGTTAAAATATATTCTTCAGATGTTGTGAAAATCGTTCAAAGTATCATGAAATATTTGAAACCCTAATTAAATTCCTGTAAAATTACTCAAAAAGATTTCAAATGTTGAAATTGTTGCAGTGGAGTCTAAATATTGTTTAAAATATTGTAAAAAAATTTCAAAACAGCTTAAAAATTGTTGAAATTTCTTTAATGAATTTTTCTTCATTTTTGAAAAAGGCCAATATGAAGGGGGAGAGAGAAAAAGTTACCGTCAAAACATGTCAAAAATTTTTTTACCAAAAATGTTCTGAAAAACTAAATAAATCTCGTAAAATATCTGTACCTATCTAATAAGACCATTTTTGAGTCAAACTTCTTTGAAAATAGTACGATTTCAATTACAATTTGAAAGCGGTAACGGTTGATTCAGAAAATACATTTTACCAAAATTTTTCAAAATCTAGTCCCAACTTCCCGACTACTCCCTTTCAACATTCAACAAAAAAAATCCCAAATCCATCCAACAAATCACTCTCCAAACCGATGAAATTTCCACATCTCCACCGTTAATCAAAATAATCACCATTACAGCGAAATTATCTCAACGAGCATTACATCGGCAGCCTATTTATCATTGTTAAGGGGCCACAAACAGCATAATAACACCCTGTATACATTCGAACATCGTTGCGGTAACTTTTAGCATGAATAATACTCGTATTTTGTTTTCGAATCATTCTTACGCGTTTGCAACGAAATTAATCCTTTTGTTGGGATTTTATCTGGTTGCCATTTTCACAGGCGGGTGATTAACGCGATAACAGAACTCGTTGTTTGGCTTCGAATGCGGCGGCGAGAGGCGCGGATTTCGGCGGCGTAATAAAATAAACGATGAAAAATGTAGCGAATTTTTCAAAATACCCATAAAGAAATGTACTCTATCAAAAAAGATTTTTATTAATTTCGCCCGAGAATATAAAAGTGGAATACATATCTCAACGACCGTACATATTTCGACTCCGGAGTATGAAAAAATTGCAAGAAAAAATAGCACCATTTTGAACGAAAATTAACAATGTTGATTTTTAATTTCCAGATGAAAAGTTTCTCTCGAGATTTAAAAATATGCTATGATAGCGAATTCGTTATTATGGCTCGAAGCGTTAAACGTACTCGAGATTTTCAATATTATTGCTACTCGTGTTTCAGCATATGGAAAAAATACTCTCGTGGAGAAAATTTTACTAACGTAATAATGATTGGAAAATACAGATAAATGGATTATATCGAACATGTGCCCGGAGCTGATGCTGAAACGAGTCCAACGAACAGGGAAGTGGACGGAATCGTTTTATTTGGGCTCATTTGATGGAGTGAAAATCTTGTTATCGAAATATATTCCTCAAAGTATCCATTAGCCGGACATTGGCGCCGATAAAACCGCACGAAAATTGGCCGGAATTTCGTTTCGTACTTAATTGCTTTGTATTAATAGTAATCATCGTTTCAACAGTTTACCTTTCCATTTGGCAAGCACATTCCGAATGATCGGAATTTTAAACTTATTGTTCGCCAGTTCGCAGGCTTTCTATTAACTTCCCGCAGCGCCGAGCCATACGCGTCAGGTACTTCAAAAGCTGTACAACTTTTAATGTGGCCTGTTTTATTCATCGTACAACTTATCAACTTTCTTTACAAAGCTGTACGCCAGCGTCAGGCATTTCCAGACCGTAATCTCAAGACCATCCAACGTTAAAGACCCGATAAAAGCTCGAAAAATGTACCAAAATATTATAAATAAACCACGTACTCAACTTTCCTTTTAGCAGCTCTCTCGCTGCTATAAAATTGCAGCACCGAGCAAGGTTGCCTGTTTCAGCCTATTTCGTACATACGAGTTTACAAAATGATACGAAAATTTACATGATACGACCGAGCATAGCTTAACCCTCCTCTCTTCCACCCCGGCTCAAACATATTAACACGACAGCGGAAAATTCATTTTAACCGATTTTACGAACACCATTCCCTCAACGAGACGACGAGATTGATGTTTCTCACAATTTCAGTTTGATAATAAAATGTCACATTGCTTATCTTAACCGCGTAATCTTCTCGAATATCAAGAATATTATAATCTGATCGCGTGCTCATCATATCACATGAGAATTTAAATTTTATTCGTCTTCTCGCTCCAGCGTCTGCTTCACTTTTACGCCTGAAATGATGCCTATTTCTATTAGACGAAATTGAATCATAGTATAAATATACTAATTCGCCCTTTAAATACGATTTAGTTAAATTACGTTTAGCCCTACGCGATTTCATTTCAATTGTGTGGGAATTTATAATGTAGGTAATCGATTAAGTTTCTGTTTCGAAGAATACGTATCGATTTACAAGTACGAACGTAATGTAGATGGAACGATATATTTTCAACTTTGACAGCGCCTGGTCTAATCTCGAATCAAGGTTTAACCTTTTTGATAACCTTTTTTTATTGATACTCGTGTTAAAATGTATTGAACGATGTTTTTGTAGATAAATAATTGCGAATTTTATGGAAATTAAAACTAATATGGATTTTTTGGTAGGCAGCGATGTAACAGAAAAATTTTAAGAAAAAAAGAAGAGTGGGGTTACAGTATTTGACGCTCAAAAAATCTTGAGAAGCTAAACTCTATAAATTCTATACGTGAATTTTCAACTGCCAAAAGTTCTGATTATAATGAAAAAAAAAGTTATAAAAATCATTTTAAAATCATTTAAATCTTCATTGACGTTAAAAATGTTTAAAAATTCAGAATTCTGTTCAAATTTCAACAAAATTCTTTAAAACAATCTCAAATACATAGATAGTTGAAAATATCATATCTCAAGAAAAAAATTTCAAAATAATTTTCAACGTATTCTTTTCAAGTTTTGCAGAAAAATTTCATTACAACGATTAGTCTACAAAGAGTATGGACGGATAAGGGGTGAATTTGGCCCCCGGCGCTTTTGGGCTCCTAAACACCTCAAGTCGTGTATATTGACTGGAAATAATTTTTCACAAAATTTTGGACCCCTACCCCCCTCTCTTTCGGAGCTATGGCCATTTTATTGCATTATTTTCAAGAATTTTTAATTTCAACGGAAGTGAAGGAAATTTTCAGTTCTTTGGCACAAAGTTACATCTGGTAGAGGTGTATTTATGATAATTTTTTCAACAATTTTGGTGCACTCCTTCACCTTTTTTCGGTCATTTGAAGTTTTCAATTGTAAAAAATACCATATAAGCGAAGAGCGACCACCCTGGAAAAATTCCTAAAAAAATACGTTTTTTTATGTAGAATTTTACTACGTATTTGGTTTTGGCGATTTCTTTGAACTAAGGGCCGAAAATCGCGAAAAACCGTACAGAAATGTTGTAATTTTAGCAGATTTTTCAAATTTTGAGCGCTTTATACAGAAAGAAATGACCAAATAAGGAAACCAATTTCAAATTTGTGTTCAGCAGGTCAAAATACCCGAAAAACGTATTTTTCGGGATATTTTGACCTGCTGAACACGAATATGGATTTGGTTTTCTCATTTCGTCATTTTCTCATGTGTACTACCTCTTTCTTCATCCCCAAGCCCCCATTCACACCCTTTTCTTCTAATTTATGTATATTTCAACGTCTTCGCCGAAATCCATCTGCTAAGACGTATTACGTATTAGAGTTGAGAGTTTTTCAGATAGGGTTTCATTTTTGCCACTTTTTTAATACGTTGATTTTATGGTAGTCCTGGAGTTGAAACCCTCCCATTTAAATTTCCAACTTCCTGATTCTATCAATAGTGATGTTATTGGTCTTAAATACGGTTTTATTTTCGGAAAAAAGGTGTTCTTGTGTTTTTGACCAACAATGCTCCCCTCCCCCTTAGAAAATCAATAATGAATTAATTTTGTACAGCGCAACAACGAGATGCCGAAATGATAATTAGGAATATTTGAAAAAAATCAAGCATCTTTGATGCTCCGTTCCTGCTTTCGTGAAACATTTTTCAATCTCGAATTGTAATGTTGATTCTTGTGGAAAAATTTCAAAAAATTATTGTTCGAGATCTGGGCGCGCAATATTGTAACTCATTGGCACGATTTAATGTCAAAGACATGGAGGATACGTGGAAAATAAATTCACCATCACTCCTCTTGTACGGTTTCTGTAGCTGAAATTGGACTCAAAAAATTTGAAATGGAAAGATTTTGGTTTTCGACTAATTTTCGGTCGTAGAACACGAATATCTTTCTTTGTTTGTTTTCAAATAACTGAATTCGTTCCTATGACAGTAATTATTGTGTATAATAATTTTCTTGCTCGAAAGAACCGATTAAAACTTGAAAATGAGGACGTTTTAGGGAAAAATGACGAAATGAAAAAAACAAATCCATATTCGTGCTCAGCAAGTCAAAATATCCCGAAAAATACTTTTTCGCGATCGTTTTACTCGAAGTCTCGAAATTCACTTTTTTTTTCATTAAAAATCAGTGAGAAAGGTGAATTTTGAAATTTTGATCAAAACTATTACGAAAAGGGTGTTTACCGGGGTATTTTGACCTGCTGAACACAAATTTGAAATTGGTTTCCTTATTTGGTCATTTCTTTCTGTATAAAGCGCTCAAAATTTGAAAAATCTGCTAAAATTACAACATTTCTGTACGGTTTTTCGCGATTTTCGGCCCTTAGTTCAAAGAAATCGCCAAAACCAAATACGTAGTAAAATTCTACATAAAAAAACGTATTTTTTAGGAATTTTTCCAGGGTGGTCGCTCTTCGCTTATATGGTATTTTTTACAATTGAAAACTTCAAATGACCGAAAAAAGGTGAAGGAGTGCACCAAAATTGTTGAAAAAATTATCATGAATACACCTCTACCAGATGTAACTTTGTGCCAAAGAACAGAAAATTTCCTTCACTTCCGTTGAAATTAAAAATTCTTGAAAATAATGCAATAAAATGGCCATAGCTCCGAAAGAGAGGGGGGTAGGGGTCCAAAATTTTGTGAAAAATTATTTCTAGTCAATATACACGACTTGAGGTGTTTAGGAGCCCAAAAGCGCCGGGGGCCAAATTCACCCCTTATATCCGTCCATACCCTTTACAATTAAAATCATTGAATAAAATCACAAAAATATTAATTGATCAAAAATATGGTGAAAAATGTAACAAAATATGGAACAGACTCTTAAACTTTTAATAAAGACAATTAAAACTCATGAAAACCAGACAACCCAGCCAAAATTTGAAAAAAAAACTTTAGGAATCTCTGACAGTCGGAAAAGTAACCAAAAAAGTCCAAAAAAGTAACCTTTTTTAAAAATTTTAATTCATGATTTTACCTAGAAAATGTAAAAAAGTATTTCGAATTTTTACTTGGAGGGTTTGTAATACTGAAATGCCATGGTATATTTTTTTCAAATTATTTTTGATTTTCTTAAAGCAAAATTTTTTTTAAACAATTATTTTTAAAGTAAAACCCCAAAAAATTGATTTTTTGCTCAAATTTTTGAAAAAAATAACTTTTTTGAATGAAAAGTAACTAATAGTAACTTTTGAGTACAAAAAGTAACTAATAGTGACTTTCCTTGAAAAAAGTAACAAAGTTACTTTATAAGTAACCTACTGGGATGCCTGAATTGAAAACTCTAATATATTTGTGAAAATGGGTCAAAAGTAAAAAAAATTCTAAAAATAGGTAGGTACCTTACTTTTAACGAAAATCACTGAAAATCAAGGGAAAATGGAATATTTAGCCAGAAACTTATCTAAAATGAAGTACAAAATATTACAAACATTGTGAAAAATAGTAAATAATAAAAAACTTTTTATAAAATTTTGTCCAAACGTCGCAATGTTTATTAAATTCCATAAAACTTATATAAATAGACCCTCATTTGTTTGAAAATGTAATGAAATTGATAAAAATTTTCGAACGTTTTTTTCAAAGAATTTTGGTAATACTTCAGCAAACAAAATATCAATCAATGTTGCAAAATTGAATTTTTCTTTGATATTTCAGAGTTTTTACATTTTTTTAAAAGATTTCAATCATATTTATGGTATTTTAATTATTTTATGGAAATTTTCTCAATCATCTCGACAATTGAATCACCTGCAAGATTTCTAATGCCGATGCCCTCTGATGTATCTATAATTTTTTGGACGTAGGTTCCTATTCACTTTGCAAATTTTTCATCATAACGTCCAACAAATTTTACACGATTGTTGAGAAATACTAATTTTCAGCAAAAATACAAAATTTCAACGATGCATTTTTTGAAGAAAATTATATATTAAGTGTAATTCGTTTGGAAAATTTTTCTGGAATTGAAAAATTTTGAATTGAGTGACTCAAAAATATAAATTTTGAAAATTCGAATAATTTTGAAAACTTTTTAAAAAATAAGAAATTGGAGAACTTTGAAAAATCAAGAATTTATAGTAAGTATCTAGGTATATTCAGGAAATGAATAATAAAAATTAGAAATTTTTTGGAAAATTGAAACCCCAAAAAAACAAGAAATCTCAAAAAATGCGAAGAATTAAGATAGTAACTAAGTAATAAAATTTGAAAAATTCTAAACATTCAAAAAAATCTAAATTAGGCATCTGGAATTTTAAAATCATCGAATAATGAGACTTTGCAGTACAAATTTTCATTAAAAAAATGTTAAAGTAATGATAATTGTTAAAAAATTGCAATCAATCTGATAAATTACCGAAATTACCAGGAGAATGAGGAAAATTACCGTAATTACCAGGCCACGATGAAGTAAATGAATTGATCATGGTTAAAATTATCGGTTCAACGAAAAAATACCGTATATTGTGGTAATTACCAAAAAATTAGGTAAATAGTCGTAAATCACTAAGCAATTGATGTATGTGAATTACTGCGATTGAAATTGTCAATGTCATCAGAACGATGTAAATTACCGTAAACTGTAATTATTCACAAACCAAGGTGAATTACCGTAATTACCCGGAAATGAAGAAAATTACCGTAATTACTCGCAAAATGAAGTAAATTACTGTAATTACCCGCGAAATGAAGTAAATTACCGTAATTACTCGTAAAATGAGATAAATTACGGTAATTAACTGCGAAATGAAGTAAATTACCGTAATTATCAAAAAATGGAGATGAATTACCATAATTACCAAACTTACTGGTCCAATGAAGTAAATTGGTTAAAATTATCAGCTGAACGAATAAGTAATTGTATTTCTTGGGAAATTACCATTGATCGTGGTAATTACCAAATAAATTACGCAAATTACCATAATTACCGATCAAATTCGATAAATTACGTAAATTACCGTAATTACCAATCAATTTTAATGAATTACGTAAATTATCGTAATTACCGATCAATTTCGATGAATTACATAAATTACCGTAATTACCGATCAATTTCTTTCGATAAATTACGTAAATAACCGTAATTACCGATCAATTTCGATAAATTACGTAAATTACCGTAATTACCGATCAATTTCGATGAATTACATAAATTACCGTAATTACCGATCCATTTCTTTCGATAAATTACGTAAATAACCGTAATTACCGATCAATTTCTTTCGATAAATTACGTAAATAACCGTAATTACCGATTAATTTCTTTCGATAAATTACGTAAATTACGGTAAATATCGATCAATTTCAATAAATTACATAAATTACCGTAATTACCTATCAATTTTGATAAATTACGGTAAAAAACACGATACCATCGATAAATACCAGTTAAATATGGTAAATTACTCCAAACAACAGTTATTTCCTCGTAAACAAGCCACAAAACCGAAATCACCACATAACAGCTAAACAATTCCACATTACCTCACCGAAGCACCAAAAAATCACCAAAATTTACCTCGAAATCGCTCCGCAAATTAAATGTAAATTAGCGTAAAATTCCTCGAGGAGAGTTTTCAACAACCATTTCCTTCCGAAGATGATAAACTACCTCGGGTAATTCCGCCGGTGTAAAATTTACGAGGTTATAAATTCAGCGGTAATTTCGCGGTAAATTACGACAGTAACGTACCCACCGTATTATCACAATTCCCTCGAGAACCGGCTGAAAAATTTTCGCCGAAAAAATTGCACAGCCTGGCGGAAAATCTGAATAACCCAAAGGTCGAACTGCCTTACAAACCAATCCGAGAAAATTCCATTAAAAAAAATTACTCCCAGAATGGAAATTCGGGCGGATCGGCGAAAATTTGGCTGCCTTCCAACGTGCGACGTATGGTACGGCGGTGGCGAAACGTGCATTATCATAAAAAAAGGTACATTTGCGCTACGATTTATTTAACGGTACTTCCTGCCTTGTGTGATGGCGAGGTTTCGCGTGTACTTTGAATCAATACGACTACATAAGAATATTTACCATAAATTATTTCGTAGTTTCTGAGTGAATTTACAAGGGCGTGATTGCGTTAGTACTTTTTATTTTGGAAAAAAATCTCATCCTAACGAATTTTCTATAAGGTCGTTTTTCAAACTCCGCAAAAAGAATACTCGTGCAACGTTTAAAGGAAAAAGGACAATTTTGATACGGTCTAAGGCGCATTCAGCACCAGGCCGAGTTACTTTGCGGTGTACAATAGAATAACAGGAAAATGTGTAGAATTCCTCGTAGTCGTATGATTAATGTATTCGAGAAAATACAACCTTCCCTTCTAATTTACTATATAAGCGGGTTGCTTTTCAAAAATGTACAATCAAAGTATACGCGAGTAGAAGCAGACGGTATAGTCATTTGCATGTAATTACTCGCGCGTTCCACGACGAAAAATTCTAATTACTGAGATTCCTATAAACGAAGCCAGACTGTTATGGAAATACGTTACCCATTCCGGTGCATTTTACCAGTGTTTTTTCTAAATTGTTTAATATTTGCATTTTTTTCCTCCCCTATTTTACACGAAAAAATTACGTAATTTTGAGGAGAAAAAAAATGCTTCGACCTTGAACTTAATTCGTATAAACATTTTGGCAGGATATAGTGCTATGAAAAAAAAGACCCTCTAAGCTGTTAATTTATTATCCTCCGGTCTCTGGAGAACTTATTGCAACGAGATAATGCGCCAACGCCGCGGGCTACGAATTACAAATGTTATCAAATTTACATAATTTCACTATTTTTAACATTCTCGTGTAAAACTGATTAATTGAGTACGTGCCCCGTTAAACGTTAATTAAACGTGAATTGCATCGGTTCGCACGAACCCCTGTTCGATTATTTACAACCACGAATGCTTGAAAAGTATCCATCGAAAAAATGGGTAGAGGTGAAAAAGTGTATAATTTTATAGTGTAAAAATATCCGGAAATGACCGTCATATTTAGTAACGTTGATTTATTTTTCAGGTTAAATGGACGAATCTTTGACACGAAATGGACGTGTTCAAAATTCAAAATTTTGGCGATTTGATTAACCAGCATTCGATGGGGCTCATTCGTAAGTTTTTTTTCTTCGAGTATTGAAAATATCATTGAAAAATGCGTAAAAATTAATGAAAATATCGAAGAAACACGTAATAAAAATTCATTCTGATATTAAATAGTACTGTACGACTTGAAATTATTATTTATTGGATATGTTTATGTTTCTATTCGAGATAATAAAATTTTTGCCATTTCAATCAAGATTTTTACAGATTATCTCCTACTGTCTCAAATCATAACTTTTTATTACTCTATGCTTCGTCGAGGCTCGAAAGAATAATTATAATTAAAATTTAGAAAAAAAACATTAAAATTTGAAAATTTAATTTTTTAAATGTCGAATGAGACTAGAAAATACTTATTACAAGCCGATAATATTTCAAACTATTCATGATAATTTAATATTTATTTAGAAAATTATGAAACATCAAACGCCATTTCACAATTCGACATTTCAAGAAGTGCTGAGAAATCGAATTCTAAAATTCAATATTTTGACAAAAAATAATAAGAATTTTAAAAATTCAACTTTTCAAATAAAATCCAATACGAAATTTCAATGGGCTTTAACGAAAAATCGTGAAAAGTGAAAGAAAAAAGTTTCAAATGTCATTCCATAGATTATGGCCAGCCATTTCTAAGCAGCTGTGATATTGGAGCTACCTACACGTGAGATGGATTTTTCTTGGAAAAAATTGATCTCCCTTCGATAGGATACAACGTACCTACCTACGTCAAATTTTTATGGCATATTTACCTCTGCGTTTCAGGAGATTCTTTCAGAAATATAATCTCTAATATGCTTCGATTTTTCACGAACGAGGTTAGGTTTACATTGTCAATTCCAAGCTCTTATAGTTTGAAAATATTGATGTATTTACGTAAATTCTTAAAATTATAAAGAACTCGGAAATTATGAGAACACAGCTTAACCCAGTATTTGGTTTGGATTTTTAAAAATAAGCTATTTTCAAAAATACAAATTTTTTTTGAATAAACACTACAAAATTGAACCATACTCAGGTTTTCAAATACCACTTTTTGGTTTCAAAAGGAACCAAATGGAACTAAATTGAACTAAACAGAGCCAAAAAGAACCAAACGGAACCAAAAAAAATAAATAAATAAATAAATAAAAACCAAATACTTAATTTTTAGAAAAAAACTACATTGTAGTAAAAGTTATCTTCAAAAAGAATATAATTCAGAAAAATGATTACTAAATCATAAATTAGACTTTTTGATACCATATTTTGTGCTTTTTGTCGAAAAACCCCGAAATAGGTACCAAATAATTTTCAGAAAAAATTAACAACATTTTAAGCGGAAATTCCCAAAACTCCAAATCTTGGAAAATACAATAAAATACAAACAAAACTAAACCATAAAAAACCGATGCACTTACTCACTATGTTTTTCAATAGGAAAAAAAACAATTTAAAAAAAAATTTTTTAGAAAGCAAAACCAATTTTAGAAAAAAAAGCCACAAAAACTAAGCCATAGATATTTAGAAAAATTAAAACCCCACATTGGATTTTCGATACGATTTTTTTTTAAATCTCGAAAGTCCATGAAAATATAACAACTTTGATATTTAGAATTTTCTCAACAAAAAAAAAACAAAAAACAAAGAAAAAACAGAGAAAACAAAGCAAACCGCAATAACCTCCAAGCATGTGAAAAAAACAACAATTTTCAGAAAAAAATCTTAATTATAACTTGAAATTGAATTAATTTTTACCCAATCAAAAAAAAAAGTTACGAATGAATTTTCGCCACCCTTTCGGGATAAAAGCGAATTGAAAAAATCTACAAAAAATTGCTGACCTGCGGTCATTGGAGAGAACTGATGCTGGTAATTCTTGAGAAAAAAAAATAATTTGGAATTTTCGCAAGACAACATTTTAATCAATTTTTTCGACTAAAAATGTAATATTTCTCTTAATTTTTATAACTGTGAAACAAAGTGGAAAAAAATCGCCACTTTCGAAAGTTTTTCGACCCAAACCAAACCAAACTAAACCAAATTTTTTCGCTTGAAAATACAATTTCGTCATTTTTAAAGACTTTCCATTATACTAACTTTTTTCTCTCCATACTTCCCCCATAATTAAACTTTATGCAAACTTCACAAACAGTAGGTAAAGGTACCATACAAATTTTCTTAGGAAAATGATAAAATATATAGTTGACTGCGGCGAAAATGTCAAAATATTCAAAAAAACAGGTTTAAGCAAAAAATGGCGTAATATTTGACAAAATTTTCCAATCACTTCATTCAATAAATTATTGAAATAAGATTTTCACAAAAAACGTGAAACATAACTCACTCATTTATACTGCTGCTTATTCTAACGATGACAATTTCAATTGAAACTCACCTGAAACAAAAAAAACAACGAAATATTAAAAAATTTATTTTTTTGTTCAACTAAGGCGAAAATTTTTCAAAAAATAATGTTGGAAAAGCAAAAACTGGCTTTCTTTTGAACATTTTAAAAGCCATCGTGAAATTGGGGATAGGCGTAGTATAATTATCTTCGCCATGACCGAAGCCAATAATCGCAGTGATTTTCTTTATTTTTTTCTGGTAAGTACCTTCAACTTCTACAGTGGAGCAATTACCAACCGCCCAACCCTTCCTCATTCGCCCTACGTCATAGAAATTGTTGAAATTTAATATAAACATTTTCAAAAAATTAAAAACAACTTGAAATTTTTTAAAACCAAAAAATCGTTGAAAATGATGCAGCATACTGAAAAAAAAACTTTTTGAAATCGTTCTAAAAAACGCGGAAAATTCAAAAAATTGTTCAACTTTTCATTTTAGATTTTCAAAATATTGGACCTTTTGGAATGACTTTTTTGAGGGCCACCCAACAAAAAAAATTCCAAGAGAAATTTGCCGACAAATTGTATTGAAACCAGAAAACAAAAATTCTTGTTTTTTGAGGTACTTTTATGACTTTAAAAAAAACCTATATTAAACTCCTTAATAACCTCCTCCTCTTAAAAAAAAAATGAAAATTTTATTCGAGATCGCCTCCAAGACCTCTAATAAATTAGAAGGACAAATTTTTCCCCGTTTCAAAATATTTAATTGTCTGAAATGGAAGAGAAGAGTTCATACCATACATAGGTGCACCCAGAAATTGTATAAAAGAGGTGCTCAGATTTTGAAAAAAAGGGGAGGGGGTCAAAATTCAATGAAAAAATGAAGTGACCTGTTATTTCAATGAGACTGGAGTAGTTGGGGTATTTTCAGGAGAAAAATAATATATACCTACAGATTTGAGCGAAAAAAATTGAAAAATGACGTGATTTAATGATTTTTTGTAGTCAAAATTACTGATTTTTTCTGATAAATGGGACATCGACTGAGAAATTAGTAACTTTGACCGGAAAATTGGTGAAAAATCACTAATTTTCAATTAAAATTATAGTACGGACGATTTAGCTTAAAAAAACCCAAAAGCCAAAAAAAATTCCCGGAAACAGGAAAGTTCGTATATACGCTTTGTAGAGGGTGTATTTCAACATACCCGACTTTCCCTAAAATCGGTGAATATTTTGACCCCCTTTTGGAGGGTGAGGGGGTTCAAATTTTCGTTTTTCGGCTATAACTTTCAAAGTTACGTATTTACAAAAAAATAGTTGGAACAAAAATTGTAGAGAATAAAAAAACAAACAATTTTGTTATTCTCAATTTTTTCCTAAGATGTCATGGGAGGGAGCTAGGGGCTTCAGAAAAAAATCAATTTTGAAAATTTTCCATTATCAGAAAAAATCACCAAAAATCGGGTTAATCGACTTTTAGGAGCGGCTCTTTTGCATAGTACATCCTATTACTATGTAGTATATGAAAAATGAACAACCGACTCCTCATCTCAAAGTAGGGGGGTGGACCCCCTGTGGAAAAAGTTGAATTTTCTCCCTGGAATATCTCAGCTACAGTGAAAAATTCGAAAAATTGGTTCAAACAAACGTTGTAGAGCGTTAAAAGACGAACATTTTCCTTTTTTTACATTTTTTCTACGAGGTCTTGGGACCGAGCTAATGCAAAATGAAAAAAGATCGACGAAGGGTTTGAAAATTTTTCATCAACTCAATAAATAGGTCTGGTATAAAATCGAGCGAACCAATAGCCCAACAAGTGGGTTTCTGGGGTTTTCGTGGTCACTAAAGTCGATTTTTATAATCATCTAACCCCTGGACCCAAGTTGGACCCCAAAAGAGGGGGTTAAAAATTTTGTGAGAAATTTTCGAACGCTTCGTCGATATTTTTTCTTTTTGCATTAGCTCGGCCCCAAGACCTCGTAGAAAAAATGTAAAAAAAGGAAAATGTTCGTCTTTTAACGCTCTACAACGTTTGTTTGAACCAATTTTTCGAATTTTTCACTGTAGCTGAGATATTCCAGGGGGAAAATTCAACTTTTTCCACAGGTGTCCACCCCCCTACTTTGAGATGAGGGGTCGGTTGTTCATTTTTCATATTCTACATAGTAATAGGATGTACTATGCAAAAGAGCCGCTCCTAAAAGTCGATTAACCCGATTTTTTGTGATTTTTTCTGATAATGGAAAATTTTTAAAATTGATTTTTTTCTGAAGCCCCTAGCTCCCTCCAATGACGTCCTAGAAAAAAATTGTAACCAACAAAATTGTTTGTTTTTTTATTCTCTACAATTTTTGTTCCAACTATTTTTTTGTAAATACGTAACTTTGAAAGTTATAGCCGAAAAACGAAAATTTGAACCCCCTCACCCCCCAAAAGGGGGTCAAAATATTCACCGATTTTAGGGAAAGTCGGGTATGTTGAAATACACCCTCTACAAAGCGTATATACGAACTTTCCCGTTTCCGGGAATTTTTTTTGGGTCAAAACCTAAAATGACCGTACTATTATTTCACTAATTAAAAAAGACAGAATTTTTGCAAATTCAAGTTATTTAAATGTAAAGAGTGGTATGTTTATTTAAGAAAGAGTTACTAAAATACTGCCCTAGCGAGGCGAGGGCAAAAATTAAAAAAAATCACACTCTTCTTTGAAATTTTTATAATAAAAAAATTTCCTTGCTGAGCTTAAGGAGGGGGGGTGGCGCCCCGAAAATTTTTGAAGAAAGGATACCCAGAATCTGAAATTTCATCGTTAGGTAAAATTCGTGCTTTTTTGACTTCCAAAAAAAAAAAAAAAACTATATCTATGGACTCATCTCCTGATTTCCTTTCAAAAAAATTGAAACATTTTTGAAAATTCCAATCGAGATCGTTACCGAGTCCTTTGATAAATGAGAAAGATAATTTTTTTTCACCTGAAAATATCAATTGTCCAGGCTGGAAAGGAAGAATGTTTATACCATCATTTTGAAAATAAAAATTATGTACCTAAATTTACTGAGCTCGAGCAAAAATTTTTGAAGAAAAAGGCATTCTAAAAACTTAAATTTCTTTATTGTTTAATCAATGTTTTAGTATTAAAAGGAAGGGGAAATTTTCAACCTCTATTTTAGCAAGTATATAAATTCTAGACCTTATATGCCCGAGCGAAACGAGGGCTAAGATTAAAAAAATTGGTGATTTTCAAAAAAAAAAAAAAAAAAAAAAAATAGAGTCCCAAAACAAAATATTAACTGAAAAATTTGTTTTTTTTTCATTTAAAAAAAATTATTTATTAAGGATACCTAAATGGATGTTTTTTTTGATTTTTGAAAAAATCTTGACCTTCATTTGAGTAAATTGAAGTAAATTACTCAAAAAATTTGACTTATCAGGACTGTTAGACACCCTGAAATTTCACGATATTTTTGAACAAATTTTACAGAAATCATAGCTAATTGCAATTTACATATTAATATCTATACTCAAACATACCATTTCGAAACAGAGACCCGAAAAATGCAAGGGAAAAGATAAGCATACCTAGAAACCATTTACTACGACATCTCTCACTTACAAAAAAGAACCGTTAATTAAAAACTTCATTCATAACACGCCGCTTTCCATTTAAATGTCACCTTCATTCACACAAATTTCGCACATTCAGCACTACATCACTGCAAAAACGAGTCTGCATAATAATATCAGATATTTATACATCATTTTACTCGACTTAAACAGGAAGCTCCAAGTTTCCAACTTCGTAAAAATTAAACTTCACCTTTCGTTCAAGACTGACACTGTCAAACGCCCTAAAAATAAAAACGAAAGCAAACAAAAAACTCCATTCTTCAACGCAAACAAGATTTAATTGGTACAGCGATGCGGCAGTAAGTACACAAGGCAAAAGGTATACGCCGAGAAAAAAAACAACGACGTCAAAATTGTCATTATTTCGGAGCATTTTGACGTATAGGAAACTCTTTCATTAAAAATTTATATCGTTCGGAATACGAAGTCACGTGTAAGGGAAAAATATTCGCAGCTTTCTCGAAAACCTCCAATGTGCTATGTTTCGAAGGCCTCGTAATTTGAACTGGCTGTAGCAATATGAAATTTCACATTCTAATAACTCACTTGAGCGAAATTCCCCTCTTTGGTTTTTATTTTTATCTCGAAAATTTTTTTTCACCGTGTGATTTATACTCTCGCAACGAATTTTCATTCTTTCTAACGTGATTCGGCGCTCTTTTCCGAAACGTTTTTTTCTTCTTTTTTTATAATATATTCGTCGATGAAATATTCGCTCCAATTTATTCTTAAATTTCGCCCATGCTCGGCTCGAGTGCGGTTTAATTTCGTTAGGTCGCGGTTCCTTTTCGCTCGAAATTGTATCCTTCGTGAGTATAATCTTCGATACAGCGACACATTTCATCCAATCATTATGTCCCAAGCTGTAGATATTTTTAATCCTTAATTCGATATTATGTCAGCATCCAAGGCGGACAATTTGGACGCGACGATGTTTCAAACTGAGGGTAATTTTCGGTAAATAGCCGAAGTGTTTAAGAAGTTTACAAATGCCTCGAGTTTGCGGTTTCGTTGGCCAGAAACAAGTTTTATTTGTAGCCTTATACGTTGGCAAGTGGTTTTCTCGGTTTATCATACCATTTGTCCGTCGACTACGGTTTTACAAAATCTCGCCGAATAATAAAATTCAATTTCCACAACGACTCGGGTAAAAGTAGCGAAGAAAAACGGGCTTTTAAAGATACATAAAAAAGTACTATAAACGCAACGTCAATATACCAGTAATAAAAATAGAAAAGCCTTTATCAATTTTTTCCCGCGAATAAAAAAACATTTCGTTAAAGTTTAAATCTCGACATTTCTGATCCTTATTCTAAGGTAGATACAAATTTCATTCAAAGGTTTTTTTGCTCCGTTTTTTCTACACAAAAAACCCCGCAAAACTCGCATTTACATTCTTGCTTCAGATATACACGATGTATAGACGAACTAATGTCTCGCAGAATTTTTCAACTTTTTATGACGCATATTTCAAAGTTGAATTTAAAACACGATTCACGCGTAGTTGAATATTTTCACTTTTTAAAAATATAAGGACGAGACGTGCTCGTCGGGGGTAAAATTTTTCCTACTTTGGAAATAAACTCGCTGTACAAGAGAACGTTGTCGGCGGATGAAAAAATTTAATAAAACGAGTCGTTTTACCGGCCATATTTTATTCATTGCGGGAATGCTTACGAGTATATTGTGAAAATATGCCAAACATCCGCGTATAAAAATGAATTTTAAATTTGTTCGAAAATTAAACACGCGTAGAACTCGGCTCGGATTTGTCGCCGAGGTTTTCCTCCATTGTAATGGAATAATGTGATGAGATTTTCGTACCGGAAAAAAAAACCACGTGGATTATTAAATTAGCACAATTTTCATTCTGGGTATTAAAACTTGTTCCAGTCCTTTAAACCTATTTAAACTTTCTAACAACTCGACTAAAAATTTAAAAAAATTAATTCTTGATCAGCATATTCCTTCCTCTTTAATGCTAATTGATGCTGTATAAAAATAACTTGAATTTGTAAAATATTGTCATACTGTTCGAAAATATCAAAAAATTTTAATTGTAAGAAAAATTGTTTGAGTTCCTAACACTTTGATAAAATAACAATAAAGTATCTAGTATAAAATAAATTTTAAATTGCTTAAAATATTGGAAAAAAACTTCTAATAAGTGAAAAAAGAGAAATTTTCGATAATGTGTTAAAAATTCCACAAAATTCAAGAAAAATTGGCCAAGTTCCTCAAAAATTTCGTTAAAATGTGACAAAACTTGATAAAATCACTAAGAAATCATTTAAAATATTTGATCTTGAAGTTACTCGAAAAAATTCACCAAAGGGTATAGAAGGATAAATATATGGTGTTTTGGCCCCCGAAAGGAATTTTGACGAATCTTACCTTAAAAGATCAGTCATAATGAGGAAAAATGTTGACAAACATTTTGGACCTCTGAAGCAAGTGCTTTCGGAGGGAGGGGCCAAAATGTGTTTTTCAAACTTCATTTTTTCGTTTTTCACCAAATGTAGATGAAAATTCCGTGTCTTTTAGAATAAATTTTCAAAAACACAAAATTTTTATCTGTATTTGGTGAAAAACAAAAAAATAAAGTTTAAAAGACACATTTTGGCCCCTCCCCCGAAAGTACTTGCTCAAAGGGCCCAAAATTTTTGTTAGAATTTTTCCTCGTCATGACTGAACTTTTGAGGTAGGTTTCATCAAAATCCCTTTCGGAGGCCAAAACACCATCTTATCCTACTATACCCTTAAAAATAGTTGAAATTTTCAGGCAAAATGGTTAGAAGATACTCAAAAATCAATAAACATTAATTAAATTGCTTCTAGGAGATAGGTACAGTAGGGTGGAGCGCGAAAAAAAAAACATACCTCGGATTTTGGCCAAACTCGGTAGGGTTGTTGGGTCGCCATCGGAGAATACCCCAAAACAATTGAGCCCCCCCAGGTGGAAGTGGGGGGGGAGCTAGGGGTTCCCAAAGGGCACCTACTTTTGAAAAAAACGCGGTTTTTTGTGATTCTAGGCAAGTAAAAATGGCGTGAGATTCACCACAAAACCCCTGATTTTTAATTATGAAAAAATGAACTTCGAGACTTGAAGTAAAATTATCGTGAAAAGGTTGTTTATCGGGGTATTATAACCTGCTGAACACGAATATGAGATTGTTTTTTTCATTTGGCAATTTTTTCTCTGAAAATTAGTCATTTTCAAGTTAAAATTTCACATTTTGTGCAAAAAATGACGAATTTTCAGGGAAGAAATGGCCAAATGAAAAAACGAATCCCATATTCGTGTTCAGTAGGTTATAATACCCCGATAAACACCCTTTTTGCGATAATTTTGCTTTCAAGTCTCAAAATTCATTTTTTTCAATGAAAAATCAGGGGAAAAAGTGAATTTTATGACTACGAATCTCTCGTTAGTTTCTTGATCTGGTATTCCTTATCCACATAAAACGCTCAAAAAATGTGCTGAAATAACGTCATTTCTGTATTGTTTTTTGAAATTTTCAGCGTTTAGTTAATATGTGAAATTTTTGCTGGCCCTGAATTAATTTTTTGGCACCGGGTAATTACTTTACATTTTTTCTTTTAATTTTTGAAGAAAATTTTTAAGAATTTCCTTAAACTGGCGAATCTTGAATTGTGATATTTAAATTTATATTTGACTACATAATTGGAAATTTTGACTAAAAATGAACAATCAATTTTCTAGGTACAAACCTCTGAAAAATTCGAAACCGTGACTGTACTGGTAAGAAAAATTTTCTCCTCAGTTTTTTTCTGATTAACGAAAAAACAAAAAAAAATTGTGAATTTTTCCAGGGATAAGATATAGTAAGATACAACATGATCAGGTCAACGCGAATTCCAATAATTTGACTTTCACAATTGGCAATTGGCTACACTGATCGAGAAAATTTTGAAAATCATCTTCAAAAATTTATTTTGAAAAAGAAGGTAAAATTACCCGGCGTAAAAATAAATAACTCGGAGCCAGCGAAAATTTCATAATATTTGAATTTCGCGATCTGCAACTTTTCGACCCCCTGGTAGCAGAAAGAGCTTTGATCTGAGAAGGGTGGCAACGGTTCAGAGAGATGTAGAAACTCAAATCGCACCTTTTTAGTGCTGTTTCATGAATCTCACACCATTTTTACTTGCCTAGAATCACAAAAAACCGCGTTTTTTTCAAAAGTAGGTGCCCTTTGGGAACCCCTAGCTCCCCCTCCCACTTCCACCTTTTTTTTTGTGTAGCCTCCGATGGTGACCCAACAACCCTACCGAGTTTGACCAAAATCCGAGGTATGTTTTTTTTCGCGCTCCACCCTACGGTACAGCTAAGTTTCTGAAAGTGAGATAAAAATTCAATAACATGCAAGAAAATTCGTGTTAAAATTCGGTAAAAAATTGATGGCTAAACTTTCAGCAGAATCAGAAAAATAATTAAATTTTTATAAAATTTTACTACAAATGGAGTGAAAAATAATGTTTTTTTTTTTCAATATTTCGACCAATTTTTGTCACATTTTAGTAATTTTGACATAATTTTAAAAATTTTCAAGACATTAAACACCTTTTTAGATTTTTTAAAAACAATTTCAGTAGAATTGCGATGCTTCTGTGCAATTTTTATCAACACTTGAAAGATTCTTATTGTTCCAGGCGTCTAACAAAAACTTTAAAAGTGAATTCGTGACTTTTCTTGAATTTTTAATGGCCTTTTAAATAATGTTTTCTACGTCTCCCCAAAAAACACCTTTTTTTAGGTAATCATATGAAATTAGGATTTTTATGCACAAAAAACTTTAAAATATGCAAAATTCGAAATTTTTATTTTAAAATATCGTTAATTTGATATGTACTGAGTAGAAGGCGACTCAAGAATCAGCGTCAGTAGGAGATTCACGTTTCTCAAAATCGTAATATATGTAAATCGATATAAAACCATGAAAATTATTTTTAAATTTTAATATCTATAAAATTTTCCTCCAATTTTTATTAGAAAAATATTTATTCAAATGAATCCACAGACGAAAAAATTAGCCCCCCTCCACACAATCACACAAACTATCCCTATTTTAAATACAAACTCGTAGAGGCATGGGTACATAATCAGCTTGAAAAAATACCATCAAAATCACCACCACACCGCCATCCTCTCAGACAAAATCACCAACAGTATCTCAACATCAGTCGGTTTAAATCGACCGAAATCCATCACTGTCAGCAGATTATACACAAATCTGATAAAGAATTTCTCAAATTATCGGAAATACTGGGATACGTTTAGTGCCACGCTTTGTAAATAATTTAAACTTTTTAATCTATTGTAAACTTTTATATAAATCCATGTCGCGCTATTCTCAAATAATTCGCCATCTTGACAACGAACGGCAAAAACTTCGCCGTAAATTACATAAAACAAACCAAGTGGCGCACTTGAGAAGGAAATTTTTCTCAAAAGTTTCATTGTCGCGCTCGCTTTCTAAGCGAAAAAATGTTTTGAAAGCTATAAGTTGAGTGAGCCTTTTGCCGAATGAATTTTTAATTAGATCGTCTTATTTGAACGAAAAGGGAAAAAATATACGCAGCTTAGAGCGTTAACTAAACTTATTCGTCGTAATATTCTTCGCCAAAAAGTTTTCAATGTGCTTTTATCTCATAATGTCAAACATATTAAAATTTTAATTTGCGAATTACTCGCAAATGAACTCAGAACTCTAGAATGGAATAATATCGATGTCAAAGAGATTCGTCAAAATTACTTATCGATTTTAAAACTTTTGTCAGAGCAATAGATGAGTTCTTCATTAATAAAAATTGGATTTCTTGGGTGGAAAATTCCTCGTATCTTTTTCTAAGTTTCAATTCATAAGATTGAAATTAATATTTTTCAGCGTCAGCGTTTTCTTTAAAACTGGGTATTGTTGAGAACGCTCAATTGGCAACACTGATTTGAAAAGAAATCCGCGTGTTTAAGCGCAGTTACTTTGCAGGTGTCACACAAGACAGTTGTGCGAAGTCGCGTTCAACTGAAAATCGACTTATTACAATGTCAATTGATTAATAAAGAGAGGTAGGTACCTAGCTGAATACAGGGTGGATCGAAAAAAAAAACCATATCCTAGATGTGAACGAAAATTGAGGAGGTAATTTACTTTATATAGCGGACGTTACAAAAAATGTTAGCCCTCCCCCCAAAAGGGGGCGGAGCTGGGGAGCCTAAAACTCAAAGTAGAGTCATTTTCGAGAAAACACGTTTTTTGCCACTTTCTCTCATCTGAAATGTTTCGATCCGAGTTTCTATACCTTTCTCAGCCATTTCCTTTCCTTTCGCCCATTATTAGAGGGTTGAAAAGTTGCAAGTTGCGGATTTGAAGAATTTTTTATTTTTACCAAATTCAGATTGCTCACTCAAATGCCTCAGATGATATTTAAAAAAAAAAAAAGATTAATGGCAATGCTGCTAACTGCATTTTAATTTTTCAGAATTTTTTGAAAACTTCATTTGACAATGATAGCACTGCTACAAAAATTTTTCAAAAAATTAATTTAAAATGATTTTAACGACCAGACAATTTTTTGGCTTACTTTTCAGGTCACTGAATGAACAAATTGAATTTCATCAAATTTCACAAATCACAATCCAGTTTGCAGCACTGTCATGAAATTTTATCTACTTAAATTTCATGAAATTCTGAGTGACCAAAAAAATTTTGGATTGATTTTGAGGATTTCGAATGATAGACTTGGAGAACATCATTTTGTGGTAAAAATTATCATTTTGTAAAAAATTTTAATTTTCTGAATAAAATTGTAATTTTTGGTGAAAATCTTCATTTTTTGGATTTTTTTGATCACAGCCATCAGAAATATTTATTTTTAAAAAAATTTAGAAAAGTGTTACCGTATTTTTAACAGCTTTTCTAATTCAGACCATTGATTTTTGGCTCAATTTTCGAAAAAAGTCTTCTTCAACCTTGAACCACTCAAGCAAATTTCCTAGACTTTTTGTCTATTAATGCCCCAAAATATGTACTATACTTTTCAACAGTAGGTACCGAGATTCTAAAAATCAAAAATTTTTCAAATTACGATCTAAAACTGTTTACCCTCCTCCCCTCCCACCTCCCGGGAGAGGGGGAAAAGTGGAGTCCAATTACAAAGTCAATAGTTCAGGGAGGTACAGAAAATCGAATTACAATTTTTCAGCTGGGAATGATCAAAATTCCTAGTAGATAGCACTAGGTACCCAAAAGTAACAAAAAAACTGGAGTTTTTTTTTTAAATGACTTCTAGTAGTCCAAGTGGTAAAAAGTGCTCTAGAAAACGAAATAAGCGTACTTTTTTGAAGCGCAAAAAAATCAGTTGGTTCATTGTGGGTATGGGTCCCATAGTATGAAAAAAGTGTATTTTGGATTTTTGCCCATGGACAAAAGGGAGCTGGGGCCTAAACCCCCTTTTTTCCCATTTTTTCAACTTGGTTGGGCGAAAAAAATTTGTTCGCGTTGTGATAGCAGACACTCCCCCGACTCCAAATATATGTCACAACCCTTGGACCACTTGCACACTAGGGCGCGGGCGCTAGGCCCCCCAAGTGTGATTTTTCGCCAAATTTGACCATTTTTGGCGCAATAATGCCTCTGTATGCGACATGCAGTTTGGGACACCAAAAAAATCAAACGTCAAACGCAATGTATACTACCTAGATTCATTCTGCATCCAATGAGCCAAAGTTTAAGGAAAACGGTTTGCATAATACGCCGCCGTGGTAGAATTTCAAAACTGAGAACATGCGTGATTTTCACCCCTTTTCATCATAAAATAAGTTATTAAAAAAATTCTGAAACTTGAGTTGCAACCTATCAAAATGGGTTAAAATTTTACAAGCAGAACGAAATTATTAGTGAAAATTAAATTTAAGCAATTTTGACTCTTTTGAGCCTCAAATTGAGCCCATTTTTGAGTATTTTCCGAAAATTGGCATTTGATCTATGAACGTGGGATAGAATGTCGTCAAAAATTCAAAAATGTCATCCGAAACCATTTTTGTCCAACTTTTGAGGATTTTGAGCCTCAAATAGGATCAATTTCTGAGTATTTTCAAAAAACTGACATGCAATTTATGAAAGAGGGGTAGAATTTTGCCAAAAATTCAAAAATGTCATCCAAAACTTTTTTTGAGCAACTTTTCTAAATTTTGAGCCTCAATTTGAACAAATTTCTGAGTATTTTCAAAAAACTAACATGTAATTTATGAAAGAGAGGTAGAATTTTGGAAAAATTCAAAAATGTCATCCGAAACCATTTTTGTGCAACTGTTGAGGATTTTTAGCCTCAAATAGGATCAATTTCTGAGTATTTTCAAAAAACTAATATGTAATTTATGAAAGAGGGGTAGAATTTTGCCAAAAAATCAAAAATGTGATCCAAAACTTTTTTTGAGCAACTTTTCTAAATTTTGAGCCTCAATTTGAGCAAATTTCTGAGTATTTTCAAAAAACTAACATGTAATTTATGAAAGAGGGGTAGAATTTTGTCATAAATTCAAAAATGTCATCCAAAACGATTTTTGAGCAACTTTTGAGAATTTTGAGCCCCACATCGGGTCAATTTCTGAGTATTTTCAAAAAACTGACATGTAATTTATGAAAGAGGGGTAGACTTTCGCCAAAAATTCAAAAATGTCATCCAAAACTTTTTTTGAGCAACTTTTAAGGCTCAAAATCCTCAAATATCAACTCGAAGTAAAATTTTGAGCTGAAATAAAAACAATTCAAAAATGCATCATAAAAAAACCCCATGTCCATAATTTCTAGAGCAGAAGTTCATTTCTCGAATTTTGGTGAATTCTTGGAAAATTATCTGATCGTCGGGCAAACTATGAAAATTTGATGTCATTGTCCATACAAACTTCAGCATCTACAATCGCCAATTAACCGATATTAGTGGCCTATTTGATCGATTAAAACACATTTTCCCAAAATACGTAACTTCCAGTTCAAATACATACACTTCTTTATATAAAATTTCCCTGGAATGGGTAATTCGCGATTATAGGTGCTGAAGTTCATAATCTGGGCCATTTTTATGGACTTTTCTCCAGTGTTGGAGAATTCTAAAAATTTTTGGAGGCTCCGAAACGTTTCGAAACTACTTTCAATCAATTCGGGAGGTCGAAAATAATGTACATTATATATCGAATTTCAGTTTTTTTTTGTCGATAAGGGCTAATTTTCATCCTTTGCAGGACGATGAGTTAATTGAAATTTCAAGAATTAGCCAAAATTCGAGAAATCAACTTCAGCACCTGAAATTTTGAATTATAGGGTTCTCTTATGATGCACTTTCGATTCATTTTTTTTCAGTTCAATTTTTTTTCAAATTGGGATACTTCCCTTATCAGTTATGTTTTTCAACCATCTATGATATTTTCAACCACTTTTTCCAAAATAATTATCTTCTATCTGACCATTCTCCCCAAAATAAAATCTTCCTCAACTTAATAACACAAATTGACATCTATTCCAAACGAATTCATCCTCATAATCCTCCAAAGCATTCAATTTCATCCCCAAATATTCCAAAAAAACCAATAAAAAAACCCACTGGCATGGCATCCCGAACGAAAACGTCAATTACCAAATAATCACTCACTGCCGATAAATCACTGCTGACAAAAATCGTCCATCTTGCATACCCGAGATCCAGTCAAATTACATTTTCGAAAGACTGATACCCAAATTCATAATTTATAGCTGCAATAAAAACAGTTGGTGACACTTTGTCGGATAATTTCACAGCCTAACACACGCACTATTAATCCAACTCGTCTCATGGTTTCGCTTTTAGGTAAATCGTAGACTAGAAATCTGTATTAACCCTAAAGTGACCCCTGGTGTCGTATGAACAATTGAAAAATCACCCTGGCCACGAATACCGTAGATACTCCGTTTAATACAGCAATTCTAAACAAATTCAATTACCGAAACATCCATTACTAATGTTATTTCACTTCATTCGATCCTTTTCAACGCCAAAATACTCTATTTTCACGGTACGTGATCGTCATACCAACAAAGAATCCTTTTCGGTAAACCAATACGTATTCATTTTTTCCCCACACAAAAGATCTCAATAAACTCCACACACGTAAATTAATCTCTGCAGCGTGATTTTTATACCGGAATTCATTAATTATTAACCAACTCCCCCTCGGCCGGAGTGAGAATTAAAACAAAATAGCATTTTTATTGAAATCACACTTGTTCCCGGCGAGGGCGGATTTTTAATAACAATGATTTATTACGTTTGGCCGCAGACGAAACTGGGTAAAAGTTGGTACGTGTTCAGGTGAAAAATGAACGTGTTTAGCTGGCGAATTAATTTCAACCGCGCGGTACAATAAGGCGAATTAGAATTCGTATTTTTTAAACATCCCTTCTTATCCATACGTTCGAAAGGAGAAAGTCGACTCGTGGAATCCTTTTATCAGTTTTAATTACGCAATAAGACCTGCTTGAAATTTTCACCAGCCTAAAAAAAATAATAAAAACCTTTCCATTAAAGAAGAACGGATGCTGCAAACCTTACATAGTTGCTGGTGTAAGTTCGCGAAAAAATTTTTTCCAGCCCACTGATCCATATTTTTCGAGCCGATAAAAAAATCTAGGACCTAGAAGGTAACGAGGAAACCGACCGCAACTCCATCAGGATGTACATTCCGTTCCAAAAATTTCACCGAAATTCTTCGCAAGGATTACATAATTAACAAGCTTTTTGCACGAGATAATTTATAAACGTACGCGAGACAAATTCGACCATTTGAGCTTATCGTCCTTAAACAAAATTCAACCGAAATGGTAATGGCTGCCACCCCGCGATAGGTTACTTCAATACGAGACCTAAACAAACATCGTCTATTTGAAAAAACACACTAGCTCCATTCGCGCGGTAATTCTCTCGATACCTTAGTCAATTTTCTATCCAAATAGTATTACGAGTGCGTTAAAATTTCAATGATTCCAAAAAAAGAGAACATTCTATACTCGCTCGCGGAATTTACTGTCAAACGATGTTTTCAAAAATCTCTCAAGGGTGCTTCCCGCAATCTATTCATCGGGGTAATGTTTTAATTTATCCTTTCAAAATCGACGTTCATCGTTAATAGAATTTTTAATTGATGTCGAATCCGGCGATACGAGAAACATCGTGCTAATTAAAAGCTTTTAAAACGTTTCGAGTTCAATTTACAGAGTACTCTTTTAGTGTTGACAACTGGGATTGAATTTCTTTCGAAATGAGAAATTCTTAAGAGTCGAGGAAATTATTGTCTGGAATGAAAAACACGATGGTCGTCAAATTGGGTAAATTTTTCTAAACGAATTTTCCAAGTTTATAAAACATTAGGAGAAAATTGGCGGAGAGGGGAAGAAAATTCGATTAGGTAGTTCGTAAAAAGATTACATGGTTTTTATTATTTTCCAAGTGGATAGATCAAATATTTATTGGAGAAGGGTGCGCCCGGGGGAGGGGGTGTCGTGTCATAAAATATAACGATTTCATTTCAAAAAAGTTTTGATTTTAAAAATTTCAGGAAAGCATAAATTTAAATACAAATTTCGGCGTAACTTTTCAAATTAAATGAGAAAATTTGACGAGAAATTGCGTATTTTCCAAACTGAAAGGGGCTTTATGGAATTTTTAAATAAAACGTTCGAACTCTTTCATATCTAAAGAATGTTGAAATCAAAAAAAAAACAGAAAGGAAGCAATAGACATTTATACAAATATAATTCATGAAAATAATTTTACGAATTTCTTGCCTGCTTTTCTTTTTGAAGGAGCTATGAAGAAATTTTCAAATAAAAATTTGGATACTTTGAAATATTGACATAATAAACACTCCATTTTTTACGAGCCATCGCGTAATTTTTTTTACAAGATCTTCAAAATTTTTAATATTTTGTAATTACCTACCAAACAAATTTTTTAACGCTGAAATAGGAAATGAATTCAGTGATTAGGTAAGTACATATTTGTAAAGGATTTAGCAGGGTAAGATACACGTAAACGAAACAAAGAAACCTATTTCACTTTTTTCTAGAAATAGATTTGTTAAGTACGTAAAATAATTTTTGATCCCAAAATGACTTTTCAACCTCCCTGCTGAGAGGATTGGGTTTGAAAAATGTGATTTTCTCACTTTTCTTCCCTCTTAATTTGAATCAGTCAAAAACTGAAGATTAACTGATTGAAATCGCAGGCATCATGGCGAAATTTTTGAAGAAAAAGTAACTTTCAGTAACTTATTTTGAGCAAAAAGTGACCAATAAATGACCAAAAAGTAACCAAAAATTCAATTTTTTTCGGGGGCAAATTTTTTTACAGTTTTCTGGGGGAGGGGGAATTTTTTGTAATTTTTTGCAAACATTTCAAAGATAAATCAACTGAAAAGGCGTGAATAAATTTCAGTTATTAAATTCCTTCGTTAAAACAACAAACAAACTAGCAAAAATCAATTTTTTAATTTTTTTCATAAAGAATTTTAAAAAATAGCAATTTCTACGTGAAAATTTGAATTTTTGCCTGTAAGTGCGAAGAAAACGTGACTTTTGAGGGGGAAAAAGTAACCAAAGTGACTTTTTAGACGTGAAAAGTAACCAAAAGTGACTGAAGTCGAAAAAAGTGACAACACCCTAAAAAAGTAACCCGCTATGAAGCCTGAAATTGACAAAATTGAGTCACTGATTGGCAGTGAAATTCCACTGATTCCACTGTTAATCTGTGAAATTTGACTACCAATCAGTGACTCAATTCTGCCTTTTTCAATCAGTCAATTTAACTGAAACCGATTGCTCAAAAAAATTTCCTATGAAATTCATATTTTCTCTATAATTTTTCATAGATGAGTGAGAAATTCAAGTACAATTTTTGTTTGAAAATTTAATCCAACATAAGTGCTCAAAATTTGAAGATTAACTTATATTGAAAATTTCAGAGGTCGAAGGCCATTTCTTGAATTCTGGCGAATTTTTGAAAATTTAAATTTAGGTACTTCATGGCCTTCCAAAAACGTAGGAAATGGTTTACTCTCGATCTCCCGAATTGATAGGAAGTGCGATTTCGAGACTTTCTGGAGTCTCTAGAAAATTTTCGTCTTCTCCAGCTTTGAAGAAAAGTCCATAAAAATGGTCCACATAAATTCAAGTCCCTAATACAAACATTAATTACCCATATTTTTGACCTACTTGATCGATTGAAGCAAAATTTTTCAGAATTTTTTTTGTCAGGTCGAGTTCATATTTTTTCCAGCAATTTTTTTTCGAAGTTGAAGAATGTTAAAATTTTCCAGCAGCTCCAAACTACTTGTAATCGATTTGTGAGGTCGAAAATAGGGTACACCTACGTACTAACTTTAAGCTTTTTATCTCGATGCGTATAGGTACCCTATTGGTGTATTTTTCTACTTCGTCGAAAAATTTTTCTAAAAAAAAATGTGTGGGTATTTCATCCAGCAGTTAAGAATTTTAGAAAATTATTTTCCAATCGATCAAACTGGTTAACATTAAAATTTTCTATAGCCCTCATAACATCTCGAAGCCGCTTCCAATCGATTCAGGAGCTCTAAAATAAGCTATAAACCAAATTTCAGATTAGCACATTGATTACATCAAATTTTCAAAGAATTTTCAAAAATTTGAGGAATTGACTTTCGCATTGAAAATTTTGGATGAGAGGGTTCTTCTGTAATGTATTCAATCAAATAGAATACTACGGGGTATTTTCAACTGCTGATCGATCCCGAATCTGGGTCATTTTTTCCCTTCACTTTCAAATTCGCTGTTTTAAAATTTACATTAAAAATTACGAGCGGGAGAATCACGAGAGACGAGAATTAAAATCAGATTGGGGAAGAAATGGCCAAATGAAAAAAACTAATGCTGGATTTGAGTTCGAGGAGTCAAAATACCTTCATGAAGAGTTTGCCAGAGTTTTTTTTAATAAATAATGCCGAATAAGCAAATATTTAGTACCTATGATTATCCTAGGTAGAGGTGGCATGATTTTGGATTTTACAGCCAATTACCGATAGTAAAAGTTAATGATCGTACTATGTGGTATCAAAGATGAAATGATGATTTATTGATAAGTCAGCACCTACTGGCACTAAAAAAATTAGTTAAAAACTTAGGAAAGGAAGGGGGAGGGGAGAGAAATCAAAAATTAGAAAATTCATGCAGTCATCATTCATAAAATACTTAGGTACCTATTGAATTTCATCAACTCATCTTGGATACTTTCAAAAATAGGATGATTTTCAAAAATTTGTCAACTTAGCTCTTTCATTTCGATAGCTCATTTCTGGATCGTTATCATTCAACCTCCTTCAACCCAAAATTACACCTTTTCATAACCGAGGAATAGCTTCGGGACTTCATCTAACATAATCACAGAGTATCAGTGACGTACCGATAGGGGGGAGGGGGGAGCTTCCCCCCCTGAGGAAATTTTTTACTTGTGAGTTGGGAAAATTGAACATTTCAACACATCAGTTGGGAAAATTGGACAGTTGGGATTAATTTTTTTGATGAAAAATAATACATAAAATAGTTATTTCAAAAGTTGGAAATCAATAAAATTTTCACTTGTTCCAACTCAAAATTGGTAATTTTCCCAGCTCGAAAATGGTAATTTTCCCAACTCGAAAATGGTAATTTTCCCAACTCGAAAATGGTAAATTTCCAACTCGAAAATGGTAAATTTCCCAACTCAAAATTGGTAATTTTCCCAATTCAAAATTGGTAATTTTTACAACTCAAAAATGGTTATTTTTCCAACTCAAAATTGGTCGTTCTCCCAAGTGACGAGTAAAAATGTCAGTTGGGACGATTAGTATTTATTTTTTCAATGAAAAATGAATAAATAAAATGGTTACCTATTTTAACAGTCGGAAATCAACAAAATTTTTACTTTTTAGTTGGGAAAATTAAGTTATTTTCCCAACCTTTTCCAACTGAAAATTTATCATTTTCCCAGCGAATAATTATTAAACCGTTGTAATAAATGCTTTTTTGGAAAAAAAATTATTAATTACCTTGCAATTTGAAAATTTTCACTCGTCAACCAAAAAAATTTTATAGTTGTACTTGTAATTTAAAAGAGATTTTTTCGCTTTTTTCTTTAAAATTATTCCAATTAATTTCATTGTTCTTATTCTCCTTAAAACTTATTTTTGATATTTGAAAATCCAATTTTTCAAAAGCTTCGACCTCGCTACGCTCGGCCATGATATATTTCTGCTTTAATCATTTCAAAGTAGAAACAGTCGATTTTGCATTAAAGTTTATTTTTCCAAAACATCATTTTATTGCACATTCAATTTGAGGTTTTCTAAAATTTTCGCCCTCGCTTCGCTCGGGCCAAATCCATCTCCCTATTCTTTACATTGAAATTACAAAATTTTATTGATGTAAAATTATAATTTTTCTTCAAAACTCCACCCTTTCTTCGCTGAAGGCAAATAAACTATTTCGTATGTTTTTTCAACTACAATGACATTGCTTGTAGGTTTAAAAAAAAATTGTTTGGAGCACCTAACCAATGAAAAATTTATTCAGATTTCTTATCTCAAAAAGGGTCTTATAGTAATGGGTTGTAAAAACTTCAAAAGTTCGCAAAAATGACGAAAACGAGTAAAAAAAATCAAAAAACTTCGCGACTTGGGGAAAAATCAGTACCTACATGTAAATTTTAAGAAATCAGTCGGGAAAGTTTGAAAAAAATTGGATTGGTTCGCAAATTTGAATTTTACACCTCCCCCCCTCCGGAATTCTGATATCGGCTATATGTAGTTGGGAATTTTGAGAATTTGAGTTGGGATTTTCACCTCTTCTCCCCCCCCCCTGGAAAATGCCTTCGGTACGTCACTGCAGAGTATGGAAATCCTCGATCAGGTGGATTTTTGGTAGGTAATTTAGCTAAAATATTTAAGTCATAAGAAAATAACTCAAAGCATCGTAAAATTCATTTCCTATACCCTTCCATCTCCATAAAAAAAAAAACAAAAATCGCCACCCATTGTAATCGGACGATGATACACAATAAATCGCAACAAATTGACGTACTCTTACCTGCAGCATAGGTAAAAAATAGCATAAGAATTCGCCCAAAAACCAATTCTCGTACAACAACGACATCAACGAGAATGGAATCACAATTACACATTTCACAATATCGGTAACGGCCAAATTCAAAAAATACACGCTCGTAGCGTCCTTATGAAACTTATTCTTAATAATGAAATAAATCTCTAATAAATTCAAAGGCGTGCCTAAGAAAATAATCAGCCCGAACATGAATATTATAACGCAATAATTATCCTCCAAAGCTTCTCTAATACTCGGGCTATTTAATTCCAGCGATTCGTTGAAATTGCCTTGCACTACGTTGGCTGCAGACTCGAACCATTTCGGAGGCAATCTCGTGGTTAAACTATGATTCAACATGATTGAAAAATTTTCGTTTAAAATTGGGGTGGATTTTTAGCTACTTGAATTTGGCACGTTTTAGCATCATAAAAAATTCCAATTCTACGTATCGAAGGACAACCTGCGAATTAATCTCAAAACGATCGACATTTACGTAATACTATAACGCATAGGACGCGAAAAAGCACGACTTTTAGAGCTTTTAACGTTACTGAAGACTGGACAATGATAAAACCAAGTTAAATCACCTGCTTGGTGTTTTAAGGGAAGTACCGCGCCTGTGTATTCGTTCGCATGCGACGATCCGACGCTTCTATACAGTGGTGCTTACTCTATTAAAATATCCACGTGCAAATCGTGCATGCGGGTTTTTCTCATGCATACAAGCTCGTAATATTGCCAAATTCGATCAAAATACCTTTTCTGTTTGATTCCATCGATTATTACAGATTTTTGATTAGCGAGGAGTAATTGGAGCCGGCGTAATCTTTTTTGGTATCTTGAAAATGTGCTAAAAGAATGTAAAACAAAAGAAAGACTTGAGCTGTCGTTGGAAGAGATAACAAAACGCGAAATTTGAAAATAACCGATAAATTTGTTTACCAACCTGTTGTGGGTATTTCACGATAAATATTTTGCCTTTAGGCGAAAGGTCATTGCTAAATTTGATATCTTTCTATTTCTAATTAACGCGGCTCGTATAATTCTACCACAACTGATATTGGTTTCTCCTTTGTACCTAGTTGGACATTCAGTCTCTGTGAAACGTTCAGTTTGTGTTGATCGGCGGTTCAGACATCTTCAAATTAAATCTCGAGAATTCTGCGCTGGAGTTGAAATAGGAGGATTTCAATATCGTTAGCGGTGAGTAACAACAATAAAAGTATTACGATTTACAATTAATTTAAATACAATCAATACCTATATGTTTGAAAACTGATTACGGTGCTCAGTGGTCTGTGGTCATCATTCTAGAGAATCGCAGGAATTACCGGTTTACACTGAAAGTTCTGGGAGAATTTACTCTGTCGATGTTCGTTTCAATTATCTTGACCTGAAATTGAATTAATTTGTTAGTAAAACAAAAGAAATATAACGATTTATACAAACTTACCATCTAAGTAGCATACCTACCGTACGTTTTTTTCGGCCGACAGTTCAAATTTTAAATTTTTGATCTTCTTGATCCAAACGTAATTTTCGTCTTTCAAAACACTTGAGACTATGGATGCTGTTCTTGAAACATTCTTCACGAAGCACGAAATCAGTTCCATTGCTTTTCTCACTTCCTAATGTCGTAATTTCTACTTGAATAATTATTTAATTCGGAAAATTATTCGAAAATCAAAATGAAAATTGTGGTTGTGGTTTGTAAACTCTTTTCTGTTTTGTTTTTTGTTGCAATTTAGCGTGTTGAATGTTGATTGTTACACAATCATGTTGAAAAATGAAAATAATTTAAATTTTTCTTTTCTGGCAACACTGATTTTCACAATTTTCAAAAAATCGCTAGGTTCGCTATAAAAATAACTGAAAAACTTGAATTTTTTCCAGTTTTCACCAGGCCAAGTAAAGCATCAAGGACCTATAGACGAGCACGCATCGAGCACGCGCACATGCGTTATCTCCTTCCCGGTAAAAAGTAAATAATCAATTCTGGACATGTTGAATGACAAAATGAACAAATTAATCGTGTTCACGTACGTAATTCGTGTTAAATGTTAAAATACTTGAAAAATAGAGTACTTTGCCATCACTACTTTCATCATATCGCATCTCGTGTCTACCTTTTCGAATGTAGTTGCCTGTGTCTCAATCTACTCGTTTCCGTCGATTCAAGTTCATCGCTTTCTATTTCGCCATCGGAACCCGTCAATCCCGTCATGAGTAATGCGAAAAAGGTAATCATAGTTGGAGCAGGAGCTTCCGGAATTGCTGCTGCATCTCGTCTCGTCGAAAAAGGAGTCAAAGATGTATTAATAATCGAAGCAGAAGATCGTATCGGAGGAAGAATATACACCTTAGATGTACCCGGAGGTAATATTCAAATAGTACATCATTATTACGCAACTGAATTGACGTTTTCACTTGTACCCGACCTATGTTTTCTGTAGGCGATGGCGCAGTCGAAATCGGAGCTCAGTGGGTACATGGAGAAAAAGGAAACGTAGTATATGAATTAGCTTCCGCTAAAAATTTAGTCGCTCCTAGTGAAACTTTATTCGGCGACATTACGTTCGTTCAATCTTCCGGACAAATCATCGATCCAGATCTGAGTTCCAAACTGTGGAAACTTTTTGAAAACGTTAGAACAACAGGCGATATCAACGTAACCGAATACAAAACATCTGGAAATTATTTCTTAGAACAGTGAGTAATTCTGCGAAAATTTATTCGTACGTGTTATGTGCAATCATAACATAGTGTAAAGTCAATTTTGTTTTTTAATAGAATCAATTCTGCTCTTCAAAATGGTAATTACTCAATAAGCGAAGATCTCAAATCCCAGTTCATCGAATTATGTCACCAATTTATTAATTCCGTGGACGGTAGCGATTCCTGGTTTCAGTCTTCAGCTTCGACACTAACAGAATATTGGGAATGCGAAGGTAATTCGGCTATTACGTGGAAACAGAACGGATATCGTCGATTATTTTCCTTACTCACGGTAATCATTTATTTTTATCATGATGTAATTCAAATATCAATACTAATTAATACGATGTTGTATTAGGAAAAAGCAAATTCTATATTAGGCAAGAGCTTACTCGATAATTACGTAAAAAAGCATACAGAAGTAGTTAAGATAATACCGGAAGGTACGAAAGTACGTGTCAGATGCGATAACGGCGAGGAATACGTCGCTGATCATGTTATAGTAACCGTATCTCTCGGAGTTCTTCAGGCTAATTATCAAAATCTGTTTCCTCAAAACACATTAAGTGATAAGCAGCAAAAAGCGATACAAGTACGTAACATTTATTCTTTCTAGTGTTAAGTAGTGTATTCATGCAGAGGTTATTAATCTATCACGTTGTACAGAATTTATTAATCGGTTCCGTTGCTAAATTGTACTTGAAATTTCCTCATAAGTGGTGGCCTGATAATACCTCGGATATCGCTTTACTATGGAATGAGGCAGATAAACTGTACTATGAAAAACAGGTACGCATTGTTGAAATTCTGAAACACTTGTTATCGAATATTGTGTAATTTTATTGAAACGATCACTTCAAATCGTTTATTTTTTGACAGGGGTTGAAATGGATCACCGATGTGTTCGTATTTATGGTCACAGAACACCATAATACAATGTTATGCGGTTGGGTGTGTGGTCAATCAGCTCGTGATATGGAGGCTTTCGATGAACAATTGGTTAAAACACAGCTGATGCAAATGTTGAGAAAATTTTTGGGTAACAAGTATAATATTCCTGATCCTGATTGGTTCTATAGGTATGAAAAAATCCCATAATTGTTGTTCGTTTGTAATTTTATTGAATTTGAATAAAATGATCGATTTTTTGCTATTTACAGATCAACTTGGAAATCGAATCCGCATTTCAGTGGAACCTATAGTTTACGAGGCGTTGCTGCTGATTTCACGAATGTATCAGCCATCGATTTAAGTGCTCCAGTTCTTAATAAAGACAATGTTCCTGTAAGTCTTATTAGAATGCCAACTTTATTTAAAAGCGAGAAATTTGTTCGTATTTTATTCAATTTTTTTCCGTTCTTGGCAATTATTAAAATTGAGCTTTGAAAAAATTATTTTTTAGTTGACCATAGTTATGGATATTTTTACTTTATGAGATCAGCTCGAAACATTTCCATATTTTTATCAATTTTTGTAATTTTTTTCGCAGGTGATATTATTTGCTGGCGAAGCTACTCACCCCCATTTTTACTCAACCGTCCATGGAGCTGTCGAAACAGGTTGGAGAGAAGCTGACCGGATCACATCGTTGAAAAAACCTGCCAAGTAGGAGATTCATTTCCACCTAAGCATGCCCAGTAGACTAGTATTACCTAAGATGTAATATCTTTAATTATTCGACGCATTCCAAAGATCAGTAGTTACCACACTTGTAAATTCAATGAGCAAAATGAGGCCAACTCGAACATATTCGTTAATTGAGATATTCGACTTGTGATTTTTCTAAATCGCAATTTTAAATTCTCTTTTTTTAATTTTAAATTTATGCTGAATTCCCTTTTTTTTTCATTTAAAAAAAAATCTAAACTTGGATTAATTTTTAACAAATTTCTGTGTATTTGTCTGTTGTTGATCGTGGAAATAGTTTCCAATTCCGGTCGTGAACTTTTATTTTGAAAATTTTTTTTAAAATAATTCGACTCAGTAGAAAAATACCCTTCGGAGGAAACTGATAAACAATAATAATCCTCCGAGGATTTCGGAATTCGTTTCAAGCTATGAATGCAGCCTTGTTATAAAAATCAATTCAAACCACGACGTAATTGTTATCACAGAGAAATCGAGTGAATAATGTTTTTGATTATCGCAACTATATCGAAAACGAAAGGCGCGGCTATGCAACGAAATATGTATTTCTCGTGTATTATTTTTTCGGTATTTCACGATGCAAAGATCTCTGGACGAAAAATTTTCATTTTAGAGTGCTAGTAAAAAATCACGTGCAAAGTACTTCTCTTGATGTTTTGCAAACAGCCAAGATTAGAGAAATGAACTGTGAGAGAGCAATGTTTTTAAAAAAAAATGTATACCTATGCTCATAGGTACTTATCGTTACCAAATAATATATAATACTTTTCTTTGTGAAGTCAAACTTGTAGCTTACTTTGGTGAATTTCCGAAAGTTACGTATATCGTGGCAAAGCGAATTTCTTTATTACATTTGCCATAAAGCACGATTTATTTTGATCCTCTCTTGCGGATCTGGCAGAGGAGTACGATTCGAGTGTGTTTTTATTTATGCCACTACAGGACGAACGTTCCTGACCACCTACTACTTTTTCTATTTCTTATACGTAGGCGAAACACGTCTTTGAGGTTTTCGTCAAGTGGCTCGCGTTATTGGAATGAATTTTTCTAAGCTGAAGTGGGATTTGAGAGATGGATGGTGGTGATTTCCATTGCGTTTTTCAAGAGGAGGTGGGGCAGGATGCACCAGGGGGCAAGATGCAAATTGGCTTATTGTCGTCAGTGATATGATTGAAATTTTTTTAACATGGATATGTTTTTTCTGCTGGGGGTAAATCTAAAATCGCGTAAGACCATATTTTGGTCGACGCTATTTCGCGCGACGTTTTTTTGCGCGATCCGTGACGCTGACTTTTAAAAACTTGGAAAATGTTTATATTTTCTTATTTAACATAATATCAGAAAGTTGAGGATTTGAGGAATAGAGATTTTGTGAGAAATATTTGGCACAGTTAATTTTGATTGGTTGATTTATTAAAAAATAAAAAAATAGGGCTGTTGAAACTGACGTCACAATTGAACTGGTGGGAAAATTTTGAATTTTCAAAGTATTTTTTTTCTTAGCTACGAATTTTATTATTTTCACAATTGTCACAAAACTTCATTTTTTTACAATAATTGATAAATTTATGAAAATTCCGTTATATACGTACGAAATGAATGATTTTTTCTTTTTCCCGCCAGCTCCTTATCACACTTTTTGATAAGGATGACGTAGTTTCAACAGCCCTATTCTTTTGAGCTGATAAAAATTTGATTCAAGCTACTTAATCACACTGGTTCCAGCAAAATTTAAAAAGATTGAATCGTGTGGACCCGCTTTAGTTAAATAAGGTATAAACAAAGCATTAGCCAATCAGATTTTTTCGTTCCTGACAGATTTTGATCGATCATGTTTGCACCTTATGAAAATTATATGGCTATTTTATGATGAATCAAATGGAATTAAAAAAGTGCTAACCAGAGATTTTTGAATTTTATGAACGATTTTGCACACCAGCTCTTTGTTTATACCTTACTTGATTAACGTCAACCAGTCATTAACAACAAAACAAAACCGAAAAACAATACCGAAAAAAAAACACTAAAAAACACAAAAAAACGAAACAAAACCAAAACCAAAACCAAAACGTACGAAAAAACCAAAACCAAAACAAAACCAAAACCAAAACGTTCAAAAAACCAATACCAATACCAATACCAATACCAAAACAAATTTTGTTTTGGTATTGTTTTTTTTCGTTTTTTTTTCGGCTGTGTGTAATCATGCGTGAAGCCAACAATTTTTATCCAAAAAGTTAATCGAAAGCGAAAAAAATGCAAAATCGGTGAAAAATCCTATAAAATTAAAATCCAGTCGCGATTTTGCGGGATATACTAACGATGCGCCACTTTATGGTAATCTGCCAATCAGAAACGCCGTTCGCGGAGATCCGATGATCACATCGTCAATCAAAAATTTTCATCACGGTCGTATTCACATTCACAATCACAATTTC
Source organism: Pseudococcus viburni (assembly GCA_033439095.1). NCBI lineage: Eukaryota > Metazoa > Arthropoda > Insecta > Hemiptera > Pseudococcidae > Pseudococcus > Pseudococcus viburni. Next base: position 168,617 of record JAVBJF010000480.1, on the reverse strand, counting down.
ACATACACGTAGTTTGAAATTGAAATATCTTCTAAATATGTTCCCAATCTAAATTTTTTCGACTTTGAATTATGAATTTTTTTCGCGATTTCATCCAAACTAATTTTTTCTTAATTTTTTCCAATCCTTCAATTTTTCTAAATTTTTTGTTCTCTTTCAATTCAACCATGAATTTCATCGACTTTGAAATTTTTTCTCGAAATTTCATCCAATTTGAAATCTTTTTCTAAAATTTTCCCTACTCTAAATTTTTTTCAATTTTTTTAATCTTCAAATTTTTAAAACTATTTCTTTTTCAACTCTACAATTTTTCTCTATTTTTTCCAACCCCGAAATTTTTCTCAATTTTTTTTTCAGCTTCAAAATTTTTTCTTGTTCTTCTATAGTACGCAGAGTCTTCGTTGAATGAAATTAAATTTAAAAAAAAAAACGTTCATCCCAGGCGTTGAAATTTTTATACTTGTTGAATTGTTGTTACGCATGTAATTAGAAAACAAAAAACAAAAAAACAAAACCAAAACAAAAACGAAAAAAAAACAGAACCAAAACGTTTGAAAAACCAATACCAATACCAATACCAATACCAAAACGTTTGAAAAACCAAAACCAAAACAATACCAAAACCAAAATGTTTTAAAAACCAATACCAATACCAATACCAATACCAATACACGTTTTGTTGTTAATGACTGACGTCAACCTTATTTTTTTTCAAAGTGAACGCACCCTTGAATTAATATTTATATAGGTAATTGACTACTCCACGCTCACGAAAGCGCTGCAGTCGCGCTGAAAAATTGGGGGGGATGGAAATTATGAAATACATTAGCGTATATGGGAGAGCTGAGGTTTTTCGGATTTTTAGGTAAAATGGTGGGGTTTAGAAAAAAATTTGTAGAAACAAAAATTAAAGGTATTTAAATTTATTATCGATTGGTATAAAAAACTTTTGAATTTCATGAAATAAAAGCCATTTTATTAATATTTCTTTCATTTAATTTTTGCATACGTCAGCTTTGAATTAAAATTACTTAAAATCTAGATCGACAACACCAATTTTTTATTATTGCAAATTGTAGAGAATTTTATGCTCCTTCCAATGATGTATTAACGATCTTTATCGCGTTTATATTGAAGCCTCTGTTGTCATTTTCAATTATCTTTATATTTCAATACAGCTGATTAGCTGATCGGTTAAATGGCGATTCATGTTTTGACACATTAAAAAGAGAATAGCGGCTTTAATATTAACGCGATTAAGATCGTTAATACGTCATTGGAAAGAGCATAAAATTCTCTACAATTTGCATAAACAAAAAATTGGTGTTGTCGATCTAGATTTTAAGTAATTTTAATTCAAAGCTGACGTATGCAAAAAGTGAGTAGAAAGAAATATTAATAAAATTGCTTTTATTTGATGGAATTCAAAAGTTTTTTATACCAATCGATAATAAATTTAAATATCTTCAATTTTTGTTTCCACAAATTTTTTTCTAAACCCCACCATTTTCCTTAAAAATCCGAAAAACCTCCTCTCTCCCATATACGCAATGTATTCCATCCCCCCAATTCTGTGAAAAAATCTTAGTTCCAACAAGATCGTATAGAATGCAGCCACTCCGCGTGGAGGAGTCAATTAGATACTACATAAATTATTTAAATAAAATTTTAAAAACTTCAATCAATTGATAATTTTTTTAAATTACACAGTTTAAATTAATTCTTTTAAAAACACCCCAGGCAGAATCAGTTTTTTTTAAAATACCTCCTCCCATTATTTAAAACCTTAATCGATGGGAGCTGGTGAGAAATAGTAAATAAAATATGAAATTCATCTATCTCCTCTTTTTTAAATTTTTTTTTCAACTCGAGTTACATATATAGGGGTGCATTCACTTTGGGTTTGAAATTATGTTTACACAATTTGAAATTGTGTATAAACTTTTATCATGTGCAAATTCGTTCATTTGAATTCAGAAACTGCTGGTTAGCACTTTTTTTGTCATTTGATTTACTATAAAATAGCCATTTAATTTTGGTAAGGTGACAAAATGATCGATCCAAATCATTCAGAAACAACGAGGAATTAATGTTTATACACAATTTCAAATTGTGTAAACATAATTTCAAACCCAAAGTGAATGCACCCTAGGTTGAATTGAAAAATTACAAAAATATTCTATTCCACTCAATCAGTTTTCCGATTTACAAATTTTGGTTGTGAAATGTAATATGAAAACTCAGTCCTGGGGGTTGCAATGACTCATTCCCATTAATTGATGAAAACTGACTTATCATTTCAAAAATATTTGATTCGCAGAATATAACAGGATATATGCGAAACCTGTTCAACTGCTAATCTATAAATGAAATTGAATTAAAATTTACCTATATGTAATTAAAATTAATTATCAAAAAAAAATCTGAGTACATACATATAATTATTAATTTCTTTCAATTCAAGCTTAACATATTTTTCAAATCCCACATCGATTTTTAGAAATATGAATTCAAACTCGTTATAGAAGTTGACTTACTTAATTCCTTTGCAATGATAGCAGTACTGTATAAGTTCTTCCAATTCTTCATCTTCTGTATGAAAATGGGGTTGTTTTAAATTATCTATTTCCGAATTGTTTGATTCGGACATTAAGCTGGATTTATACTGGACATAAGCACAAGCATAAGACATAAGCATATTAAAATTGAGTCAACTTTTTACTCAGCCGTATATCTTTTTTCAACATTTTTGATCAAAAAAATTTGAAATGTTGCAGACAAATTAATGGCTGTATAAAAAGTTGACTTAATTTCAATATGCTTATGTCTTATGCTTGTTGTTATGTCCAGTATAATGGGACCTTCAAGGTATTTCAGTTCAAAAATATTTGAAAGGAGGGTGTATGTTCATGTTCTTTCAGAGCACAGAGTAAAAGTTCTGCAAAATTCTTGTCGAAATCCTGATTTTTTATTTTGAGAATTTTTACTCATCTGAGATTGTTTTTATTTTCCTCAATTTACATAATTTTCCTATTATTTTTCACCTGAATGAAACTACCAGAAAATTCTCGAAATTTCCTGTAAAATGAATATTTGCTAGGATTCCATCGAAAGTCTGTTTTCGGGGTGGTCTGCAATGAGTAAGCTCATAATGAACCTTTTTGGTGTTTCATTTACCTTTTTGTAGCAGCATTTTTTGAAGGATTGGATTTTACCAGTCCGGGCGCTGATTTTATGCTGCGTTTCTCCAGTTAGTAATTCATAGCATAACACACCTACGGCCCAATTATCGATGTGCTCATAATGAACCTTTTTGGTGTTTCATTTACCTTTTCGTAGCAGCATTTTTTGAAGGATTGGATTTTACCAGTCCGGGCGCTGATTTTATGCTGCGTTTCTCCAGTTAGTAATTCATAGCATAACACACCTACGGCCCAATTATCGATGTGGGATGTATATCTCTTTCCCCAAACAATTTCTGGTGCCTGGTACTCTGGTGTACCTCTATCACCTTTCATTAACTTCATTGAGCTGAAATCTACCACCATACCAAAATCAGCTAACACCACGTCCAGTGTCTTCTTCTGCTCCCTCATGAGAATATTCTCAGGCTTAATGTCGCCATGCAGAACTTTTGCTACAGCATCAACCACCTGAAATCAACAAATAATGGCGAGTTCAACACGTTAGCATATACCTAATCTTGTGAGGACAAACAATTTCAACATGCACAAGGAGTATTTACCTGCTGGATGCACATCTTTGCAAGATTCTCTAGTAGGCGATGATCTGGAAATTTTTGTCTGAACGTATTTAGAGTACCGGATTGAGCCATCTCCAAAACTATGTATATACTTTTTACATACTCGAAGGAGGCAAACAACTTTAGTATATGGGGGTGTTTGAGTCTTCTTTGAATGTTGATTTCATCTAGTATTTTCCGCTTCTCACGTTTGCAATCCACAACCTTCAGAGCGCAAGGGTATTTGGTTTCTTTTTCCTTGGCTTTCCACACTTTCCCAAAACCTCCTTCTCCAAGAATGTTTCCTTTTTGGAAATCAGATGGTACCCAGGACACAATTGACGAGCGATACGGTCTCTGAGCAGTCGGGGTACTGTTTGGGAATTCGTCGATCTCCATCGACACCAAGTCGGTACACCCAAGCTCTCGGATTAATGTGGCGAACGCATGACGATGCACGTTTGACACACCTAGCGCGGACAGTCCTGGACCGATTCCAGAGAACCTTTTACTAGCAGGTTGGTAGGTCAACCCACCTTCGATTGCGTTTGTAGCGCGAATTAGACAATCGACACTACCGGGATTGATTTGAGCGGCAACGATCATTTCACCGAGTTTCACATCTCGATTATATTTCACTACCGACATTTCGACGGGAGCGAACGACATAATAGCCTTGCTAGATGGCATGTTATCGACGGTAACTAGAGTAGCGCTATTTGTAGCAGCATTAGCGGTACTTGCTGTAGCATTTTGCTGACATTTCGATCTCACGTGACCACTTTGGCACCAACTGGTACAAAAATGGTACTTGTTTTGGCTGGGGGCATTCTCAGACCATGTGCCCTTGACCAAAACAATTGTAGCAGACCACTAGATTGGGGTCACTTCTCGATTCGGATTTTGGAACAGTAGCGCTCTTAAAAACAGAACAGTAGGAACGGTAGTAGCGACGTAGGCGGGAGGCTTATGGTATGGCTGTGACGGCGACGGTTTCGGTGCAGGTTTCTGCGAGTGCTGAGTATCCTCGACGAATATACGGGCGGTATTGATTAAATCACCTTCTTCGGCTATGATGGCGTTAGTCAAATGCGATACCATCGCCGGCCAGCGGCAGCCTTTGGCGACGTATCTTTTTTATGTATCGATGTCTTTATTGAACGGCGATCATTAGCGCACCTAACACGATTGAGTCGACTTGCGGTATGAACGCACTATGAAACTGTCCTTCGAATGCTTCGACGGTTCTGACGGTACGGTATATGCGCGAAAACCAAGTGGCGGAGCTTTTTGTAAGGGTATAGCGGGCGAGTTCCAGAGCTGGTATCCCCTCAAAGCGTTGCAACTCGATGTTTCTACTTCCAAGTGGACAACCAATCAGAGGCGGAATGACTATCATTTCTACAATCGTAGATCAAATTGAAATCTATTGGCACGATAGCTACGGACCGAGGGATTTGGAGCGACATTGCGAATTCATTGAGGGCGGCGGTGGTTTGTGTCAACCCAGCGATCTGTATCGATAGATCCGCGGTTAACAGCTGGGGAATGGCGCGCAAAGCCTCCATCTCTCTCTTCACTTCCTCTAGCTGGGCAGCCGATTCAGCATTTGTCGGCATCGGTCCAATGATGTGATTACGGTATACAAACGAACGACGACCTTTAGGGCGAATTATAAACTAATAACGGACGAGTCGCGGATTAATAGCGAACAACATTCACAAAATTAAACTCACAAAATTGTGGTGCAAACCCTATGCAACCTCGCGGCATTTGTACTATCGATCCAGTACAAGCTAATGGCATTTGCGATTTTGAGACAAAGACACCTCATAGCATTTGTACTCTCGATCCGACACACTTGTTGCATTATTATGCACACACAAGTATGTGGAAAAACGCCAACAGAAACGAAGTTGATAATTAGCAACACTATTATAGTGATACGAACATTCTTATTATGATAAACTATTATTAAAATGCTTTAAACATTTTAATACATAACTGACCATACTCAATGCATAAACAAAGGCGGCACTTCCGGTGGTATGCAGACGTGCATATCCCACTTCTGATATTTGTAGAGTGTAGAGATTCTCTACATGATAGAAACTAAAACGGCACTAGTCAGGATCTGTTTAAACGATATTCGAGCGAAAATAAACGATGGGCGACATTAATTATTAAATTAATGTATTTAATATAAAGGATACAAAGAGCATCCCTTATTCTGAATTCCGGACGAATCTAACTCTGCCTTACTGGCTTTTCTCAAAAATACAACTTAACCCTGTAAACGGAGGCATCTCTAGTGCCTCGACTTATCGATAATAATAGCTACCTACTTAACTTACTACCTACTTACTTAAAATATATTACTGCGGCACCATATCGGCAGTGCTCCTGGGCTTATAGATCTCTAGTTTCTAATGTGTTTTGGATTTCAAAAAAATTCAAAATTGTAAGTGCAATACTGACTATTTGCTGCAAATATTAATTTTAATTTTTAGCAATGATTTTCATGTTTTTTAAAAACAATAATCTGGTTCCAAAATAGATTATTCTGTATTTCTGTACCTGAAAATTGAATGAAGATACTTATGTTGATTCATGAATGTAGTTCTTTTCATTAACTTTTCATTTTAATTTATTATAATTTTATTTCTTCAAGAAATGTAAAACATTCACAATGAAAAGAATATACTTATTTCTGAACATATGTAGTAGCATTATTCGTTGGGTTAAATAATCACTAGAGATCTTATAAAAAGACATTGAATGATTACATCAAGTTCAAAATATGAATACAGCATTAATGTAATTAAAATTTTCAAAAATTTTCATTCCAAAAAATGTTCAGTTGTCTTAAATTGTAACATTGAATTGTAAACATGAAACAGCAGTAAAATTATGGAAAACTGAAAAAAAAAAAAATACAAAATACAAAATGAAGACAAAATATCAATAACAATTTTTAAAACTATAGATCTTTTAATTTTTTCATTTCCTGTTCATATTTTTGTCTCTTCCACTCATGTTCTTCTTTCATATGCTCAATCTCAAGATCGTGCATCTTCTTGAGATGCTGTTTTCGCATCTTCAGAATTTCTAATTCTCCTTTGATTAATTCCATTTTATGCTTCGCCAGATTTTCAAATGGTTGGGATTTATTCATTTTATAAGTCGCCCTTTTTTTTGGAAATTCTGGGCTGCAATATTATGGTTTCCTGTCCATCAGTAACACTGCAACTAGTTGTATTAGTTTGAGGAACAGTAACAGTTTGATCATCAGGAACAGTAGCAGTTTGAACCTCAGAAACACCTATAGCTTGTACATTCGGATCCCCAATTAATGTTACGTTTCCATCAAAAACTATTTCTTGGGAACCGGAAGCATCGATTGTAGCAGATGTAGAAGGGATTTCTAAAGAAAAACATTATAATGTATAAGTGGTGTAAGTGTAATGAATTAAATTTAAAGGCATACTTTGAGTAGGAAATGCTTACCTTTGCTCTGTGTCTGTAGTGCTGGATGTTTGGCTGTTTGCAGCATTGGGGCATTGAAAGTCCCCCAATCCGCCTCCACCATCATCCTTTCCATAGCCTTTTCTTCATCTTCATTTTCAATCTCCTCTTCATAATCAACCCCCCCAACTGTTGGTGGAAAAATTGATTTCAATATTTAATTTTGAGCAGTGTAGTGTACAACAAACAATTTAAAAAAAAAAAATGAAACATACATCCAGCATCGGATCCATACCAATTGGGCATACCCTCCGCACTTAGTTTAATATTTTGGTACAGAACATCTTCCTCTTCAGTCACTGATGCTGGTTTTATATACCCTCCTCCTCCTGTTCCCTTGATGTAAGCTTTTTCTGCCGTAACTGTTTTTTTTTTAAGTTTTTCTTTACTAACTCGTACTTATGGGCCAGGGACTCTTTCTTTCGGAACTGTAAATTTTAGAATACAATCATTACTTAATGCTATAAACTGTAATTAAATTTCATAAACGTTACTGTTTCAGCACTTACTGCTCCTTGGGCGTGAGAATTAAATTTTTTTTCAATTTCTGCCCAGACCCTTGCTTTTTCGGAATTTGTAATATTATCCGTTTTCTTATTTTCAAGGATCTGGGCATAGGTATTCGTTAATTGCAACAGAGCTTTCACCTCTGCTGTGGTGTAATTGGCTCCTCGCTGGCGTTTTGTAGTTGCGAGAGTTGCAGGCATATTTCTTACAATTAACAAAATGAAAATACACAGCAATACAACACTTCAAAAGCTGCAAATTTCAAATATTATAAATTCGTCTTATCAACTGATAAGAATGAAATTCCCTCCAAATTGTAAATTATCCTACAGTTAAATGCTTAGCTGGAGCTTCGAATCTCCAGCTAATTTAATTGCCAGTTAGGTCCGCTATCTGGCGGATAAAAATTAACTGACAATTGAAAAACAGTATAAATGCCAGTTAGCGCTAACTGTCAGTTAAATTTAGTTAACTGACTATTGAAAAACCGGCCCTTAGTATACAGTATAATGGAGTGGTTAAATGCATGACTGGTACATTTGGAACGGAACTGGGAATCCTAGAATTTTTTTAAACTGTTGGTCCATTTGGACCACTTATGCGCCAGAGGGTTAATTTTCCGTTGGAATACTTAGTTTTTCCTTTTTATTTGAAATTTTTTCTGCAGGTAATGAATTCGAATTTTCAAATTTTTGTGGCGAGGGGGAGTTGGATGGGTTCAAAAATTTTCAGAATTGAATTTGAATATTTTTTTGGCCCGAAGAGGAGCATCTAAAGATTTCATGAAAAGTATCTAGTGATATTGAAAAAAAAATCGTTAGATCCCATACATTTTGTATCATTTTTATGCGAAATTCAGAATATAAGTACATCGCGTGAAAAATTGCCCCCCTCCCCTCGGTTCACGAATATCATATTTAAATGGTCTGGAAAATTCTAAAAATTAGCCTGGAAAACCTTGAAAAGTCATTGAAAATTATTTCTGAAATATAGTGTACATCCTGTTCAAGATTTTTGCTCAACAAATTTTGTTAGACACCCTGAAATATACATTTTTTGGTGTCCTGAATTCAATTTCAAACTAATTTTCATCCTTTTTGATAATCCATCCCCTGACAAGAGTATGAAACCCCATATTTTTGAAAAATATCGCGTCGCGTGTCGAAATATATGTTTTTTGAGATGCTGGATTCTATTTCGAACTTGTTTTCACCTTTTCTAATCCCCCCCCCCCATAAATCCTAAAATATCCCTTTGTGCGGCCCAACCTTTGAAAAATGTGTCCAAATTAAATTTTAAAAAAGGTCCAATGTAGAAAACATTGTAAACGCCTACTAGCACTAATCAAACGCGATTTTGCTTCCGATTCTTTTTTGAACTTAATAAAATTCGCTTCTGTATAAACATAAAAAATTCCATCCATAGCAAACATTTTTTCCTTTTAAAAAAAGGACAAAATTCTCTACATTCTAAAATAATAACGCGAGGCTAATAAACTCGCAATATCCTTCAGGAATGCTAACGCCATCCACGTTTTTTCAATTGTCGCCGAGATTATTAAAAAGGAATTGTGCATAGAAATATTCGTATAGTAAGCTGATATCAACGTATCGTTGAGCTCGTTCAATGAATACAGTAAGGAGAATAAAAAAGATACCCCTTCAGGACTGCCCTTTTCATTACACCGTAGCTTTTGAGTGAGCTGGTGAAAAGGCGTAGATGCGCGCGCGTATGGTCGTGTCAGAGACTCTACATGTGTTCGCGGCATTGAATTCGAAATTTCCACTTCGTCAGGATTGACTTGGTAATGAGAAAGTCTCAAGTCTGGACGCGATCGTTGTAGTTTGTCTTGTGTTATGCGTGCGTATGCGACGACGACGAATTATTTTACGTAAAATGTAGAAGAAAAAAATTTGTAAAATACCAAAGATAAAAAATATTTAAAATTTTTTAAAATCCCGGGTGTATTTTTTTTATCGATTTAAAAATGAACGATTTAACGACTACGTCGACAGAGAATCCGGATACAGTGGCCAAGAACTGGTATAAAATCGTGGTCGACTATGCCGAAGGCAATCATAACAATTCGATAGATATCACTAAACCGCATTTACGAAGCACGTTCGCTAATTCGTTCGAATTCGTTATATTCATGTACTTGATCATCAGCGTATTCGGAGTCGGGGCCAATTTTGCCGAAATTTATTTCATCCTGAAATATAAATTGTACAGGGATACGACCTACGTGTATTTGATCAATTTATCCATCGCCGATATTATCAAGTGCTTGTTTGTGTTGCCATTCTCGGTGACCACGTTGTTGTTGGAGAATTGGCTGTTTGGAGGATTTCTGTGCTATTTTTTGCCTATGCTGCAGGTAAGAATATAATTCGAATGATTTTAGAGGTTTTAGGAGGGAAAAGGGAAGACTGGAGGTTTTTGAATGAAGTGCTATTCTACCTATCAGCCGTTATTTTGAAATTATCATTTCATTTTTAAAAGATAATGAAATATTCAATCTTATTGATTATGATTAAAAAATGTGCTCGTAAAGACCTATGAGAAGGTGTCTGCTAGCGAAAACCCCCAGAAAATAGCAAGAATTTCAATTTAATGACAAGAAAACCGAAAGTAGCAAAATTTTTGATAATTTTTCTACAAAAAGCAAGAGTTTTAGACATTTTCCTCTTGATTTTTGATTTTTTCAGCTAAAAAAATCAAAAAGTACTCCTACGAGTATAGGATTATCTTTTAATTTTTTTGAAATGTCATTATTCGACAATTTCACAAAATCTCTTTGGGTTTCTCTTTTAGAAAATCCTGATTAACCTTTGTCAGCAGACTTCACTTCTGCATAATTATGTACTATAAATGTCATGATTGGGCGAGGTCAAATTCTTCAATTTTGTGCTTAGCTAAATTATTTGCTAAATTTTTAAAAATAATTTTCGGGTAGTAAAATTCATGCTCAGTTCTTTTTTGAGTGTATCTGATATTTCGATTTTCAATCATTTTTGCTCTGGCTTCGCTCGAGCCAAATTATTTTTCCTGCTGACCATTTGGGATTTTTATGAACTCATATAGATGAAAATCTTATGAAATTCATCCTAAATGCCTATATTTTGTGTTTAAAATTTTTGGAAAATTTATTTTCTCTTCAGTTGAATAATTTTTTCCTCCTGATTTAATATGTATTGGTGAAAAATCCATGAAATTCGTTCCAAGAGTATTTTTTTGGTATTTTAGAATTTTATTTTCTAAAATTTCGGTCCTGGTTGTGTTAAGGTCTAATTCGTGGATAATTTGGAATATAACCTTTTAAAGAGGAGAGTAGGAGTATGAAGAGAAAGCAATCAGTTGAAAAAATAGCTGGCCGCGAACCATTATTTGACGCCGATTTGGTCATAGGTATAGTCATAGGCGTGACTGGACCTTCTGAGTGGGGTGTGCCAAAACTTTGGGGCCTTCCAATGAAATCAAAGAAAATATCTATGTCCAAAAAAATTTATACCTATCAAAATAAAAATAATAACATTGAATCGAAATCGGAATTTAAATAATTTTTTTTTTCATTAAATGGATATTGGAACGAAATTAATGAAACAATTTGATCATAAATTCCCAAATCTTTTGACTTACGTCGTCATTTTATTCAGATAATGACGATTGGAAAAATTCAATTTGTTAATTTGTCGAGTCGGCATAAATATTAGAGAGAACTTTGCATTATAACAACTCTTTAACATTACCCACAATAACAAAAAATCGACAGTTTTTCCTGTTGCAAAAACAAAGTTTCAAATTTGATTAGGTAGGTACCTACTTCAAAATGTGTGAAAGTGCCAAGTTCATGTACCATTTTATGGACTTTTCTCCAGTACTGGAAAATTCCAAAATTTTCTGGAGGCTCCAAAATATCTTGAAACTGCTCCCAATCGATCTGGAAGGTCAAAAATAGGGTATTTTAACCAAATTTCAGCTGCTTTCGTTGATTAAATCAAATTTTCGTATTTTGCAGGGCAATAAGGTAATGAAATTTTAAAAATTATCCAAAATTCTAAAAATAAACTTCAGTTTCAGAAATTTTAGTTATTCCAATTGAAAGTAAAATTTTGAGCCCAAACAAAAATAAATCGAAAGTACATCATAAAAGAACCTCATATTCAAAATTTCAGATGCTGAAGTTAATTTTTCAAATTTTGGCGAATTTTTGAAATAAAAATTAAGCAAGTGACTTTTCATCGAAAAAGGTAACTCGAGGACTTTTTTCACAGAATGACAAAAAATATCCCATTAGAAGAATGTAAATTAGTGCATTCAGCGTTATTTAAATTCTCAGAGATTGTGAACTCGAGTTTGAATGATTTTTCCATAAGTTGCGATGACTTCGCAAAAACTGGGAAATTATTCAAACTTCGCATAATTTTCCAAAAATTGAGGAATCTTCCAAAACTTGGACAATTTTCTAAAAAAGAAAAATTCTTTACAAATCAGAAAATTTTATGAAATTGCCATAATATAAAAGTTGCAAGGTTTTCCAAAAAAAGAATAATTTCTCAAGAAATTAGGCTGTATGTGAGTTTATCCCTGACGAAATACCGATGTGAAAAAAATGGGCGAATAGATTCCCATTTTTTTCGGTTTATGTACAAGTTGAATCCCACTTTTTCTCTAAAATTTCTTTCAGCTCTGAATTTTTTTCAACCTAAAATTTTCTCAAATTTTTCCATGTTTAAATGTACTTTTCTGAATTTTTTCTCAAAATAGTTTTCAGTATTGAAAATTTTCTTGAAAAAGGGATATTGCCACCAGGACACATTAGCAAATTTTGCCAAAAAATTGTCCTTGAAGAGGAAAAAATTGAAAAATCTGGGAAAAGTAGGATGTGCCAATGCACAACCGGCAGTCACGCCTATGGGTATAGCACCATTCAACTTTGTATGATGATAGCATTTACAAATATTGCATGGTTTCCGATCGACAGGGGCATGCCGATGCGAAATACCCAGTAGGCAGTTGAAGCATATATTTTCATCTCTGATGAACTATTACTTTTCGGTGAGATCCAGTCTCCCGAATGATTCACAATATTGGTCAACTCATGATTTCCAGCACAATGCACACAGCCTGAAGTGGACAAAAACGATTTCACTTTTCGCTGAGCGTTTGAAGGTGGACTGGTACTCTCCACCGAACTAGATACTGCCGCCGACGTACGCAGGACTGAGGCCCTTTTTTTCAGAAAGGTCACAGGTCTGATAAGTTACCATCTTCATAGTCCGTTTTCCAGTCTTTTAATATTCGAGTATCCAATTTAGACCCGGTGAGGAATGTGTAAATTAGATCGGCCATCTTTTTGCCAGAAATCCCCAAGGCTTCTAGCTGAGTATGAATTCTATGGCTGGAAACTACCAATGCCTAGTGTACGATAAATTCCGCAATTTATAGGCCTCAACTAGATCCTTTGGTTGACCCGTTAGGGACAAAATAAAGTAGGATTACTTCATATTAGCATCGTATTTGTCATTACTGTCTACCAGAGACTCAAAGATTTGTATCCAAAGTAGCCAGTCTTTATGAGTACCATTGAACTTTGGTAAATCAATTTTTGGCATTCTAACATTATCGTATCTACAAGACCCTTGGGTCATTGACCTTGTGCTGGAATTACTTCTATTCCGATTTTGCCTTACAGCACTGATAGCTTTATTAAATACTCGAGATATTGCAAAAAATAACGACGCCGCCGTATCAGTCGTGATCTCTTCCTGCTGTAAGTCCAACTCAACTTCAACAACTTTTCGAAGATTTTGTTTATAGTCCGAGTAGGCGAGTTCTAGGCGATTCAACACGTACTCGAGTGACTCGAGAGAAAGCAATTGAAAAATAATTAAAATTCATCAGTTGAAAAAATATTGGAGAGTTAGGAGGAGGATATGTATTTCTAAAGCTCAGGAGAAAAGTTCTGCAAAATTTGTTTGAATTGAACGGTCCTACTAAAATCCTGCCTGTTGATTTTGAAAATTTGTTGGACACCTTGAATGTTTTGATTTTGCTCGTCAATTTGTATCATTTTTTATCTAATAAGTAAGCGTAATATTTCATCAGAATGAAATTTCCACAAAAGTGCTCGAAATTCCCTACAAAAAGAGTATACACCGCGCCGGCGGGATGTGCTAGAAAAAAGCGCTTAGAATTTCCTTTGAAACTATTATACGCGAGGGGGAGGGAGTCTGTTTGGGCGAATTTGGAGCAAGAAAACTTGCATAAAAATGGCAAGAAAACCTGATTCTGCATTTGAAGTTCAAGTAACATAAATCTGTTTTTAAAAATTAAGACATACACAGGTAATGATGAAAAATTTCCCCTGGCTGTACAATCCTGCTTCATTAATTTGATAATCATTGCCATAATAAAATTAAAAATATTAAAATTAACAATCCTTCTATTATAGAAAACAAATTGTATTACACACCCATGCTTTCAAAAAAACTTACTTACATTTTCAGCTCAAGTTTTTTCAAATGTTTGGCAGTTACATCTTAGTAGTCTATATTCTATACCCTAAAGTAAAATTTTTTTCATGGGGAGTGGAAAGTTTTGCTCTTAAAATGAACTCACGGATGTGGTGGTTGGAAAAATGCAATGTTCCCAAACCCAGCCCCTTGCAGCTTCGAGTAGGGGGGCTACAAAAGTCAAAATTTTGGTCCCGTGAGTACTTTTCGGGGAGTGTGGGAACATTGGATTTTTTGTATGTACGCATACCACTGATGAAAAATAAAAAATGTTCCCACTCCCCACACCCTGCATTCGGGTCCCACCCCCCTTCGGATTTCTTACAAAATGCATAAAATTCCGCAAAATGGGTATTTTTTGTGTAAAACTTGTATTGTTTGACTACTTTGATTGAGTTTTTATTTTGAACTTTTGACCCCTATAGCAACGAATTGAGCGCGTTAATAGAAAATTTTGTTTGAATAAAAGTTACGCTTCATTAAATTCTCTACTCAACGAGCTATTAGAGAACTCTCTAACTCAAGGTGGAGCTGAGTTAATGAGTTTTTTGTGACGGAGTCACAAATAACTCGAAAAATATTAAAACCCCAAGAATTTGTTTACAATCAAATAATAGTCGAGATATTTCAATGCTGATTATTTTCAACAGTCTAAACGATTGGTCTGACTCTAGTTTTACTCAAATTTGAGTGATTCACTCAAATTACTTCACTGATCACCTAATTAACATTTATGTTGTTATATGTCGTTTTAGTATGATTTTTCGCGCCGAATATGATTTTTCGTTCAAAATTTTCATTGAACAAAAATTTTTATCCCATACCCTCCTTTGCCAACCCCCATAGGAGGGCTAGGAAGAGGTTCAAAGCAGGAGGATGTAGCTCCCAATGCTGCTTTGAACCTCTTCCTAGCCCTCCTATGGGGGTTGGCAAAGGAGGGTATGGGATAAAAATTTTTGTTCAATGAAAATTTTGAACGAAAAATCATATTCGGCGCGAAAAATCATACTAAAACGACATATAACAACATAAATGTTAATTAGGTGATCAGTGAAGTAATTTGAGTGAATCACTCAAATTTGAGTAAAACTAGAGTCAGACCAATCGTTTAGAC
This sequence comes from Pseudococcus viburni, assembly GCA_033439095.1. Lineage (NCBI taxonomy): Eukaryota > Metazoa > Arthropoda > Insecta > Hemiptera > Pseudococcidae > Pseudococcus > Pseudococcus viburni. The sequence continues at coordinate 153,214 of JAVBJF010000480.1, read as the reverse complement.
TGTTGAAAATAATCAGCATTGAAATATCTCGACTATTATTTGATTGTAAACAAATTCTTGGGGTTTTAATATTTTTCGAGTTATTTGTGACTCCGTCACAAAAAACTCATTAACTCAGCTCCACCTTGAGTTAGAGAGTTCTCTAATAGCTCGTTGAGTAGAGAATTTAATGAAGCGTAACTTTTATTCAAACAAAATTTTCTATTAACGCGCTCAATTCGTTGCTATAGGGGTCAAAAGTTCAAAATAAAAACTAACTTTGAGTATTTTGCTCAAATTTGAGGAATGTTTTCAGTAAAACTCAATTTGGGATACGTCATTAGAAAGTGGAAGGAATTTCGTTTAAAATGAGCCGAAAAACGATTAAATTGAATAATTTGGGATTTTTTGAAAAAATGCGAACTTTCAAACTTTAAGTTCAACTTTGGGCAACTTCACACCACTTTTTCGTCCTACCGGCGGGCTAGTTGTGTTCAGCAGGTCAGAATTATGAATAATCAGCTGCCGGTACCCGGTATATTCTTTAGGGTCCACGGAAACTCACTTTTTCTATGATTAGCCCTTGTAATAAAGGATTTTCAAATTTTGAGGGAGGGGCGGGGCCTAAATATGAGGTATGAGGGGGCGAATTTTTTTTTTCAATCAAAGTAGTCAAACAATACAAGTTTTACACAAAAAATACCCATTTTGCGGAATTTTATGCATTTTGTAAGAAATCCGAAGGGGGGGTGGGACCCGAATGCAGGGTGTGGGGAGTGGGAACATTTTTTATTTTTCATCAGTGGTATGCGTACATACAAAAAATCCAATGTTCCCACACTCCCCGAAAAGTACTCACGGGACCAAAATTTTGACTTTTGTAGCCCCCCTACTCGAAGCTGCAAGGGGCTGGGTTTGGGAACATTGCATTTTTCCAACCACCACATCCGTGAGTTCATTTTAAGTGCAAAACTTTCCACTCCCCACGATTATTCAAAAAATTCATTTTCTAGAGCACTTTTTCACCTATAGAATATAGACTATAATATTCGGTACCTATTACAAGACATCTGCAATTATTGTCGCATTCTTAATTAAAAATGATTTAAAATTAATCAATTTAATTTAAATGAAAATAATATAACAAATGATAGAAAATTTAATTATTTAATTTTTTTAAAACCTGAATAATTATCTAGTATCACAATAATGTAATTTGATTAAAAACCTTAAAATTGACAATCTTTCTATCAAAGAAAATAAATTTTATTGGACTACCCATGCATTGAAAAAAACATACCGACCAGGCAGTTTTTTCTTGCAAAGATCTATTCCGACTTTCTTTTTTCAGTTTGTGAAGTAATATTTGAAAAATTAGAATCAAATATCTTTCAATCCTAGTTGGGTATTTGTATACAAGTAGAGGCCTGCGCCGGCGGGCCACGCCGCCGTCGATAAATGCATCGGCTTGAACCCGATTTTTTCACCCTAAATTGCATTTTGAAGTCGAGGACAATGCAACAAATCATGCAGTATCCCCTAAATCGTTCTAATTCAAATGGGATTTCGATGATCCAAGTCCAAATTTATTCCAAGTTCAAAGTTCAAAGTTCAACTTTCTCTAAATTTGGTAAATTTTGGCTTTTAAAAAAAATTTTCAATTCCATATTTTTAAAATTTTCTTCCAATTATTGGGTTGAAAAAAATTTTGAAGAACATAAAGTTGGAAATTTTTTTAAACATTCAATATTGAAAAAAAAATGAGGAAAGAGTACTTAGGTACCTACAGTAGAAAAGGGATGAATTTGGCCCCGCTCTGATTTTAGATTTCTCCCGCCCCCAATTGTGTCCCTCAATGCAAAAAATTCTGGAAAAAATTTTGACTCTCCTTTTTTTTCTACGTGGTGGAACTTTGTGTCAAACAACATCATATTCCCTTCACTTCCGTTGAAATTAAAAACTCTTGAGAATAGTGCAATAAAATGGTCATAACTTGGAATGGAAGGGTTGGAGGGGGTCAACAATTTTTCCATAATTTTTTTTTCGCCTAGAAACACCATTGGGGGGAGTAGATTGAAAATCGAAGCTAGGATCAAATTCACTGCTAATATCGGATATTTACCTACTCATTTGAAATTATTGGAAACAATTTTGAGCCGTAAGAAATTTAAAAAAGTAAGGAATTGAGAAAAATTTTGAAAAATCAAAGTTGGAAAAATGTCAAGAAATTTAAATTAGGAAAAATTCTGCAGTAAGAAAAAACTTCGAAATTTCAAAAATTCTATCAATTCGAATAGTTTTAAACATTTTTCCAGCTTTCAATTTTTGAAGAAATTTTTGACTTCATGTTTTTCAATTTTTCTCCAATTCAATAAGTAAGTACCTAATTAGAGAAAATTCTAAGAAGTAATAAAAATATGAAGTCAAAAAAAATTTTTAAATCAAAATTGGATAAATTTTGAGAACATTTAAATCAAAAAAATTTACTAATGAAAAAATTTTTAAATTGGATATATCTGCCTAGCTTTTAGAAAAAAGTAGAGAAATTGAAAAAATTTAAGAGCTTAAAATATAGTCAAATTAGCCTAAATTAATAAGGCTTATTCTTCCGAGTACCTATACAAAAATATTTAGAGTCTTTACTAAAAAAAAGTATTGTTTTAGCCGGCGCGCGGTGTGAGCCGCTGCCAGGTATTTTGGCAGTCGCCAAAACTGTAGCCTTTTCGATCGCCGCCGAAGGAGCTGTCATCGGCGCAGGCCTCTATATGTATACGAGTTAATAATGAAGTGTATGTATTTTGCTCACTTTCTATTCCAAATTTATCAACTTCTTTGTGACCCTAAAGGGATGCGAAAACTCCAATAAAAACCAAAAATATCAGTCTTAAAGGAGATAAAGTCCACTGGGTACACTAACCACTCACCACCTCCTGTATGGTTTAGGTAATCTTCCTGCAACTGATATTTTTATTTTGCTTTTAAAGTCCTGTTAAGTCTACACGCAAAAAATAATAATTGAAAATGTTGAAAAAATTAATAAATTTTATTTTAAAAAATAATAACGGGGCACCATTCAAAGAGTTGGCAAAATTTAATCTAAAAATAATAATATTTATCAAGATATATGGTAAAATTTATCATTCAATAATAAATTTTACCAAGTTGAGTAAATTAAATGATGCTGATTAAAGAATAAATTCATAAGTATACCAGTATACCGAATTGAAATAAGTCAATTTTTTCTATTCTTGCCCAGTTTTTGTTTCTTCAAGTATAGGGATTTAATACCCAGTTCCGCCATCTCTTTTCAATTTTTGTTTCGGATCGTGAAGATATCAATATGTGTCAATTGACTGGAATGCCTTTTGATTTATCCACAATCAATTCTTTTTGGTTCGAGGTGTATTTTTGGGATAAGTCCTGCTTTTTTACTTACAAATTTGAAAAACTGTCAGTTTAAAAAAACTTTAGGTATCTGTAGGGGTTTTCCTACATGAGTTAAAATGAAATTACACGATTTTGCTGTACAATTATAATTAAGAAAAGCATTTGTACATATAAAGATGCGCGAAGCCGAATACACCAAGTGGTGGATATACAAAGACTACCTTGCCAGTCAAACGTCGCTCTCGCTAGAGGGATGAATTTCTCCACCACGAACCAGTCCATCCTTGCCCCGCGCGGATGCTTAAGGGCAGGAGGGACATGGCCGTGGTAATGTAAGGCCAAAAGAGAAAGCTGCACATCGCTGTCCGCGAGATTGGAATGTGAGGGTGAAATCGGTGTGTCGAATTGCCGATTGCATGTTGTGGTAGATTAGTACATAACGTATATTAGTGATGTTAAAGTATCAAAAATTTTGGTATTCGAATAGTATCGATACTTCTGAAGCAGGTATTCGATATATCGATACTGGTATCGATACTTTCCATGTCTTCCCATGCATACTTTTTTTTCAAAAATTCTTTCGTCAATACAAAGATTTGATCTTTCTACTTGTATTGCAGATACATAACACAATCAAAATTCAAAAAATCGATCTTTAATCAACCATTTTTTCAATAGCAAGTAGTATAAGTAGACTGGTATCAAAGTGAACAATGTCATTATGCAAAATACTTATTTCAAAAATTTTTTCTAATTCTAACAGATTGATTGTTCTCACTGTTAGCAGATACAAATCCAACAAAATTAAAAAAAATCGATCTTTCGTAAGTCACCCTGTTACTTGATAGCACAAGTCATAAGTATACTAATATTCCAAAGTGAAAAAATTTTCATTTTAATAATTTCAAATTACGATTAATAAACATAATTTTTTCTAAATGCTCGGATGATAAATTGGCTCTTCGGCTCGAGCATGTGTAACCTCCAGCAGAAAACACTCGCTCCGAAGCAGTACTTGAGGCTGGCACACCAAGCAAACGTATAGCCAAATCTCTCAATTCAGGCATTGCAGTGTAATTTTTCCAGAATTGCATCGGCGTTTCATTCTCATCTGATATCACAGCACTCTCTGTATACCCATTCAAAAGTACAATTACTTCGGATCGCGAATTCTTATTTGAAGATGGGTCCACCTGTTTCTTGTTCCCAAACAGGCGACTCAATAATCCTGTAACATAATTACAATAAGGTATAAAAAAATTAAGAATCATTCTCGTTTAAAAATGTAGATGTGTTGGACTTGAGAAACTTTCAAAACAGACCTTTCTTAGCTTTTGGAGCCGATTTTGTAGAAGTAGAAGCGACATTTGCATTTTTATTTTCTTGATTTCCAACTGGTTCGGATTGTGTCTTCAACTTCGTCAGATAATTTTTAATTTGATTAATGCTATTTGTAGCATTACGAGACTGTCGAAATCGTGAATCTTTGAAACGTGGATCTAGAATTGTCGCCCAACTGAAAAAAATATGGTTGACGAAACAAATAAATTCAAATGAATAACTATACATTTTTTAAACATATTGATAAATAAATACCTGCAAAAATCAATCTCTTCATATGGCGAAAGATATTTTTCGGTAAGGAGGATGAGTTTTTCACGTAATGATTTTCCTAGCTGTGTTTTTACTTCGACTTCATCAAGCTCTTCAAATAAACTTGTAACGGAAGGTATAATTAGCGAAATTGTGGGTTTATTTTCGCCACTCAATGGATCATTTAGATCCGCAAAAGGTTTCAACAAAGCAATTATATCCGGTATCACAATTATTTCTTCTGGAGTTAATAATGTCAATTTATGGGTTATCCGGCATAATACTGTGTTTATTTCATCCAAGCAATCATAGAACCTTTCCAGCATGAGCAACGTTGAATTCCATCTTGTTGTAACTGATTGAATCAAATTCGAGTAACTTTTATCACTAATAGCTTTCCTTAGTTTTTCAGTTTGTGTGGTGCTCTGATTAAAGAATTGAGTAATTCTTTTCACCTTGATAAGGATTTTTAAAATAGTGATATCTTGATGTTGAAGTTCAGCTTGCCTGAAATGAAGATAAATTTAGATTAAAAGTATTCTGATTTAATCATCTAGTTGAAATGAAATAAAATACTAACTCGATAGATTCATCTAATTCTTCCAAATTATCAAATACGTTCTCATGAGGATTATCATTATCGAGTTGAACCAGGTCTTTCGAATTTGAAACAAGGGCAATTGCCTTGTTTACTGTTGTCTGAACTCGATGTAGAAAGCACGGAATGTGACGAATGTTCAAGTTTTTGGCAGTTTTTATCATATTGGCTGCAGAATCAGTTACACAAGCTGTGAATTTCAACTGTGGATATTTATCTACAACTTCTGACCGCAAAAGTTTAGCTAAATCATCGGAAGAATGACTCTCGGAAGCTTCTATAAAACCCAGAAAGCATGTTTTCAATTCATATTCACGAACATAATGCCCAGTTACTGCCATATAATTTTTTTTCCCATTTGAAGTCCACGTGTCGAAAGTTATTGACATATACCTAAGAAAAAAATACAACATACATGAAGGAATAGATTAATTGTAACGTATCATTTTGTGTTTTGATTCTCAAGTTTCATTTTCTTACTTTACATCTCGGATTTCTTCAACAAAATTTGAAACACATAGATTAAAGGCTTCTGGTAGCAACTTATCAGTTACTGTTTGACGGCAAGGTACCTCATATCTGGAGTCTAGACCATGAGAATATTTGATAAATCCCTTATCTTCCACTATGGAAAGCGGCTGATAATCTGTACAAATGAATTCGATCAGTAGTTTATCCAAGTATTTTTTTCTTAGACTGGTTCTAGGGTAAGGGTTTTTCCTCGATTTTTGTCGTAAGCTTTTTTTGAAGGACAGCTGTTTCAATTTCTTTTTTGTTTTAATTTTACCATCCACATTCCCTTCATTTTGAATTCCAGCAGCAGCACTCTAAAAATTTGAAAAATATTTTTTTGATGAAAATCAAAGTACATATAAAAATCAACCTCTAATTAACAATTTTTTACTCACAGTTTCTGCTTCAACATCTGTAAACTCTGCATCCGTAGCAGTAGTATCAGTCTCGTTTCCTCCGCTTTCAGCTTTCGCAAAATCAATGGGGTGAGCTGTTTTAAGGTGTTTTCGACAGTTGGAGGTTGTTTTTGTAACCTCGGTTTCATGATTACAAATTTTACACACAGCAAATCTACGATTCATCACAGGATCGATCACTTTTTCACACATTTTCCAAATTGGTGATAATTTTTCATTGTTTCCTACTATAGCAGAGAGTCTGAAATTCATAACATTTTTTGTTTAAAAATTTGCAATCATAAATTGTTATTCATCTCATTCGTTGAAATTTAATTTACCTGATTTTTTTTTTAAGAGGTTGAGTCGGAGTCGGAGTCGGAGAGATGGCCGGAGCCACCTGAGCCACCGTTGGAATTCCAGGGTCATCCTCTTCTTCTTCTGATGAAAAAAAAAAAAATAATAAAGCCATAATATTATATACATGTATTTTTAAAACTTCTCTCAATGAGGTATGAAAGATTTACGAACCTGCAAGACGTTGCAATTGATTATTTGACCAATAATCTGTGAGTTTATTGTGCACGTTTTTTCTTTTTGATTTAGATTTGGAGCTACTAGCCCCAATACAATCAACAAGTTCCACTGAAACTATTGACATTTTAAGCAATGAATATAAATCGCAGAATCGCACTGATCGTAGATGAAAAATTTAACCAAGTTAATGAAATAAAAAAATCAAAAATTTCTAAAATTTCACTGAATAAAAATGTCTCATTTCACTACAACAGCACAACACATGGCATATAAAAGCAATAAGCATGGAACACATTGAACATATGAACATAACACAAAAAATACAAAATTTGTGTTTCGTGAACGTGAATAACCTAATGCGATTATTGTTATTCGTTAAGGGTAGATGCCTAGATCCTAGATGGATATTTTTAGAGGGTGGTATTGCAAGAAGCCAAGAACGCGGGAAATATGGGTTGGCTTTGGGTCTTCAACGTTTGGCTTACATTTTCTTATTTTTTTTTGTTGTAATTACTCATTTAATCGCTAGGTAGTGTTGTTGTTGTAAGTATCGAAAGTATCGATACCTCGAAAAAAAGTATCGAATACCTTCGATACTAAAAAGTATCGATTCGGTATCGAATAGTATCGATACCATTAACATCACTAACGTATATGTTTGTATGCAGTATACAAACATGTACCCTATGTACGAGTCGCCACAGTATCATTTTAACATGAACTGAATTGACTGAATGCGAGTCTATCGCTGTGAGTTGCTGGAAGTGATGTAGAATTTACCTTGAAATAATTGAAACATCTTTTTTTGGCTCAATGCTTTCGTTTTTTATTTGGTACATTTTTTTCAAGAAAATTTTCAAGAAAAATTTCCAATGTCAAATTGAACAAAATTGTGACCTGTCATAAGAAAAGACGGGCTTTGATCCAAAAAATGAAAATCGAGATTTTGATAATTCTTGACGTGTAGAATCCAGTTGTGAAGACGAAAACGTTCGCGAGTGATTCGTTTCGTTGTTAATGGAGGGTTAATTTTTAGGGGAAGTAGAAGAATCGACCAAAAATTTTGATTTTTTAGCATGTTGTAGGGTACGTTACGCAGTGTCTGTGTACTAATTTTCAGTTCAATTTGGTCACTTTTATAAGAGCTATTGCTGTTTTCACGATTTAGCAGATGGAAAAATCAACCAATTTTTCAAAAAATAGGTGCTTTTTTCGGTAAAAATTATTACTATTGGGGGTAATGGGAGTGGAGAGGAGTGAGTTGAAAATGCTATCCTTTAAGACGTTGTTGATTCATAGGGTCCCCCCCCCCCCCTAAAAAAATAGAAAATTTTTGAAAAAGTTTATTTTACTGAGAAGTTTTCATTTTTTACTCCAAAAATTGCACTTAGACGCTTGTACTAGAAGTATAACACAGCGATGAAGGATTGAGAATCGTGGTATTGTCATCGGCTTCATTTCAATGAGGTCCCCCCCCCCTCTCAAAAATCGAAATTTTGAAAAAGTTTTTTACTCAGAATTTTCTATTTTTACTCCAAAAAATTTCACTTAGACGGTTATACGGAAGGTATAAGAAAGCAATACAAGCTGGTAACCTCTCAATTGTTAGGTATCCTACTCCATTTTATAAGTTTCCCAAAAAAATCAAAATTTTAAAAAAAGAGAAAAATTTCAGGTAATTTTGCATTTTTGGTTGGTAACACTGATTTCAATAAAAAAAAATATTGTGCTGATTCAACTCATCTTCCTACCTACCAAACAAGTAAACATGTCCCAAAAATCACTCACTTTCATATCATTGATTGGTCTTCAAAACTCACCTTTTGTATCTAAGTCCGTTTTCTTGTGACAGGTCACAATTTCATTTTTGTTTTGTTTTTATTTCGTTTGTTAATGTGTCTTCTGGTACTTCTGTTCTGTATTGAATAATAATTGAAATGAAAATGTGCTTCTGATCACGACTTATACAGGGTGACCGAAAAGTAGTTCCCAAAAAAAATGCTTAGCAAAAATTCCCTAATTAACTTATCCAAAAAATTTCAACTCTGGCCGCATCCTTGGTCCATTACTATTCGAACACAGGCCTCTTCAAAAATTCTCAATCATTTTTGAATTTTTTGTGAAGAATAATTTGATTTTCGCTTACAATGCTATAGCTAAACCTAGTCGAACGAAATTTAAAAATTGCGTGGAATAAAATCTAGGAATTTCTGTGGGTAGGTGACGAGTTCCTCAAAATCTCGAATTGAACCCTGTTAATCTGAAAACAGTGCGTTCAATTTTGAAATAAGGAGGATTGCATTTCAGCGCTTCACAAATTGGAGTCAGGTGATTTAATTCAGCATTATTGAATTAATGCTCTGTTTTAAGGGAAAAATTGCGCAATATTGAATTTTTTCGGGTTATAAATTATACAGAGATTAGAAGACGATCTATATTAGTAGAATATGACCACAAAAAATTTACCTTATCAATAATAATTTTTTACCGAAATTTTAAATTTTTTTGGGGAAGTAATTTTCAGTCACCCTGTAATTTGTGTATCAATTAAGCTTTGATTATCAGTTCTGAGTTAGGTTAAAGGACAGACAGCAAGGTCTTTTTTTACATTCTAATCTAAACTGAATACTCACAGTTGTAGGGTATTTTTTCTACTTGTGAACTATACAGTAAACAGTATTGGGAAAAATCACCTGAACAATTACGCGAATCTCAGAGAATCATCTTGTATTTTGACGATTCGAATCGAGAATAATTTCTAATGCGACTATAAATTTTAAAATTCAGTTCTCAGTCGAGATTTATTTCAGTTTTTCCTGTTGAAAAATATTTAATTCGCACACAGAATCCATACGAACTACAAATTGAATGAATATTGCATAAGAATTTTATATTCAGCTTTTAAAATTTAAATCTGTCTGTGGGAAACTTTTTCTATACCTACTTTTTTTATCCAGAAATTTATTAAGGGAACCTGGGGCATGATGCATAAAGGAGAAGAATGCAAATTGGCCTATTGTCGTCTGTGATGTAGTTAAATTTTTTTTTGCTTGATTGATGATTTGATTTAATTACTTTGTGACATGAAGAGGAAAAGTTACAGTTCTGACGAATTGTTTGTATAGGTATGAGTCAATAATGGAATATTGTGTTATTTGCGTAAAATTCTCAAAAAAATGTGGTTTTTGTGAAACATTTTGTTTTCGAGTTACATTGTCAATTACATTAAATTACCCATCAAACGGTGTATTTGATGGATAATTTCCCTCAATTTTTTCTCAGTACAATATGTTTAAAAAAACATTGTAAACATTGTTTTTAAATGCAAATTTCTTGAAAAAATCACATATGGTACAAAACATGCTTCAGTTGATGTTTTTGTGATCTTTTTTCCATAATATCACATTTTTGCTTTAATTTTCAGATAAAATATCAAAAAAAATTCAAAAACAATCAAAAATCAATCAAGACAGCTGAAATTTTGATCTCTTTCCAAAAATCACACTATTATTATCTGTGGTATCCACCTCGAATGCACTTTTGTAAATTGGACCAAAAATTTTCATGATTTATCATTATACTGTTTGCATATTGCCCCACTCGTGAGGTCAGATGCGAAAAAATTTCAAAAAATGCTGCAGAGTTCAGGTATGCACCAAAAAAAGATTTTTTCAGCGAAATAAGAGGAAAATGTTTGAACTTCAATTTGTTGCCAAAATCAGACGATTTGGCCACTTGGAATGGATTTAGTAGTATAGAATCTTAAAATTTCATAGCAACCGAATATATTTTATTTTTGTCCAAAATTGTTACAAAATTGAAAGATTTTTCGAGTCTGATAGGAAAATATCAATACCATAAATTCCAATAAAATATTCGAATCAAGAATAATCCAAATTTTTGAACCCACATCACTGAAAAAGAAAATTTGATTTTATCTCTTTCAGATAATTTTATTCACGACTCGCGAATGCTTCTAAAATTGATTCGAATACATTCACAAATAAAATTTTCAATTCGAATCGCGAATCGTGTCCATTACTGAAAGCAAAGGCCATTAAAACCACAAAAATTTTCAAATTCGAACGTCGCCTCGCATCTTCTACATATGTAATACAAATACAACAAGGTGGAATTTAGCATACCATTTGGTAGCATTCTAGACTACTACCAAAACAGGGGTAAGAAAATTGAGATATGCTATTTGAAAATCCAAACTACATACATTATTATTCGATAAACTTTATATGGTGGTATTGGCAAGGTTGTCGAAACTTTTAAACCAACTCTGAGTACTTTTTTCTGGTTCGTTTTGCCCTTCGGTACAGAAACATACACGAAAACGAAATATAAATGGGTGTATTTTTATTCCGCTAGGTTTTCGAGGTTTGTATATGCGAGCGAAACACGTAGGTATTTTTTTCGATTTTATTTTTTGCGAAGGGCGGATGAAAAAAAACCAAATCGACTTCGTACAGGTCTATATTTCTAGGTACGATGCAGAGAAAACTTGACGCGTAAAGAGGAGATTTTTAAATGTTCTTCTCCTAGGGGTTATGTTTTTTTTGGGCTGCGTGCCCTTTATCGATGTGCCGCATACGAATACACGATGTTTTTTTTTAGGCGATGGAGGAATTTGAATCGGGTATTAGTCTCGAGGTTTATTTTTATTCGCCTTTGATGGCTCTTGTACGTAGAGAAACTTGGCAGATTGACTTTCAAAGTAGCCGAGTTTAGATAAGATGAGGTGCTTCGTATAAAATAGAGATAAATGTGTCCAAATTTACCTCAAATGGAGGATTTATACTGTGTGAATACTTGTTGCTCGTCTAGCTGCGGGTTTGATTACCTAGCTTTTTACAAGGCTATGTGCGAGAACGGATGTGGATTATGGAAATGTTGAAACGTTGGGTTTATTGTTCGTTTTTGTATAGGTAATCAATTACGTCGATTTAAATGACAATAAGGTACTCGGAATCGAGTAAATTTAGATTATTTCAGGGTACTTTTACCTCCGGTGTTGTCTGTGTGCGTATAGCAGTATGTCGTAATGATGGTATTGTTTTGAAAAAATTTCTGTCGAGTTGTATGTGGTTGAAAGGTTGTTGGCTTTTAAAATTAAAACACGCGAATTGTAAATAAACCCGATGAATTGGAAAAAATTTTAGCTGTTGAAGTTGATTATAGCATCTTCTGAGAGAATTCCAGTTTGCTGGAGATGAATCAATTTTCGCTGGAAGTTCCAGATCACCTACCCGAAAATGGTAGCAATCTACTCAAGACTCGATTTTAGTGATTGTAAAATTGAGAAAATTCTCTAATGGATCTGTCAATGTACTGTAAATTGAATATGTCATCAAAAAGATGGTGTTTAGAAAAATTTGAATGTTCATCTTTTATGTAAAATAATTCAAATTTTAATTTTTACCAAATGAAATTTTTTTTAGTTAACCTGAGGGCAATTCCCTATTTCTCATCAACTTCAAATCGTTTCATTAAAATCATTACACTTTTATTATAGTCCAGTAGAATTAGCCAAAAAAAAGGGGGTCATAAGGAAAGACTCGGCGGCCAACCGATTTTTGGCTTTAATGGTCTACTTTCATGCCCTGAACATGAATCTTAGGTGTCCAATTTGATTCTCTGCAATTTTGGTTCTTATTATTTTTGTCGTAGGACGCTTAATTTGCTCAGAAATGTCACTTTTTGGTTGGAATGGCACAAAAAAATAAGATTTTTTCACAGAATTTAGGGAAGTTTAGGCTGTGATTTTTTTTAATGAGATAGAGGTCTGCGGTTCATTCCATCCGATTCGCCGTAAAATTTTCTATAAGACTGGGCCAAAAATAATTTTGAATTTTTTTTTCTTAAGCTCGTGTTTATTGTTTTCGAAAAACTTCATTTTTTGACCCCCCCCCCCTTCCAGCAAACTTTGAAAGCCACGAATAAGTATGTTGGTGTATTTCGATTCCTAGAATCAGAATTTAGGCATTAGAACTGAAACTCAGAACAACAATTTTTTTTTGTCGACTAGTGTTATGAATAAAATTGGAAACCCCTTTTTTTTCTCAATAGTAGCTTCAGCTCTCTTGGGTTTGTGCGTATCATTCATAAGTCATTTTGATTGGAAATGTGATGTAGATTAAGTTTTGTAGACCTCATTTTTGCACTAGAATCGATATTTCAGCAGATACATATATAAGCCAAAAATCAGATTTTTGGAGAAAACCCCCTCCCTTTGATCAATTATAGCTCCAGCTCTCTTGAGTTTGTGAATACCATTCAAAAGTTATCTGATAGGAAATTTGACGTAGAATAAGTTTCATGGACCTCATTTTTGCTCTAGCGCTAATATTTAGCCAGTTATGGGCCAAAACCCTGATTTAGGGGGCAAATATCCACAATTTGGGGGAAACGCGCACACCGGACGGGACCGGACACCTCAGATTCATGTTCAGGATATAAAAATGGACTATTAGAGCCAAAAATCGGTTGGCCGCCGAGTCTTTCCCTATAAAATGTTAATTCTACTGGACTATTATGCCTATCCTTGATTTACATAATTATCTTTAAAAAAAAAAAATCAGTTCATTGAATGCCACAATAAAGTGTTGTAAGATTTTTTTAGAAAAAAAAAATACATACAATCACACTGGAAATTGTACTGCATGCCCCTCTAAGCTCAATGGGTATACTTAAATTAAAGAAAATAAAAGTTTCTCTTGTCTTGACATCTACCCCGATCCATTATCCACACCATAAAAATTGTGTATCATCAAACACCACTTACATTAAGTACCAGACTAATTAACCAAGTTGACAAAACACATTCCCCAAGTTTAACAACATATAAAAGATGTCATTTGTTGAAAATGTTCGCACAAATGCGAGATATCGATGAAAAGTTTCAAAAGCCCATGTGCAAGTTTTCGAGAATTTGGTATTATCACACCAGGGTGTTTTCTTTGAAATGACACACCTGCTTCCTAGTTTACAGTAATTTTATAAATAACCTTGTACAAACAAGATGTTCTATTGACACAGATTTTGTTGATACGTTTAGTGATTAAATGTTTTCAAAGTTTCTTGTGGTAGTATTACAATTTTTAACTGGGAATCTGTAAGTTAAGGGTAGAAAATCGTAAATAGTGAATTTTAATTTGTTAATATAATCCTATGTGATAGGAAAGAGAGGTTTCAAATTACTATAAAAGCTATGTATTTTTTGAGGTATGTATCACCCCGTTGAGAACAAACAAATGGACCTTTATGGTACCTAACCAAAACCTCCTATATACAAGGCTTAAGTGCTGTAATGGTAATTTTAAAAACGTGGTAATTTTTAAAGCTTTTTGTTTTCACCTTTCTGTGCATGCACGAAAAATGTAAACACAAATTAAAACTTACAAAATCAATATGAATTGAGCAAAATTCAGAAAAAATTATGTTCGTGAAGTCATTTTGCCAGCACTCAGGCCTTATATTTATATATAGGAGGTTTTGACTTAAATCTTTTATCCTCCTCAAAACTCCCTAAGAAAACATAATTGGATGGAAAATTATTCTTGAATCTGATTGTAAAATAACTGGAGATCTTCTCATACAAGAAAGAAAGCTGCAGTGAGTGATTCAAATTCTTCTTTTATATGAGTACTCTAATTTCTAATGAATGAATGAAAAATTCTATTTCGCTGGAACAACTAAGAAATTTTCTACTCTTATCAGAACTTTTTTGATTTTTTCCATTTTATTCATAGTTGATAAAATAAAATTAATTACAAGGCTAAATTCAGTGAGATCTGTTGAATATTATATAGTATGTTAAATTTTCTCACAAGTTTTCTACAAATAATTTTAACTGATGTTATTGTTACCGATACTCAAGTTAGAGTATTACTTACCAATGAATTATTGGAGTGAACACAGAATTCATTTTATATTATTGAATCCATAGAATCAAAAAGAAGTAGGGAGGGTCAGGAAATAGAGTAACATTTAGAGATTCAACTTGATGTGTGGTTTCATTTGAAATGTAATCACTACTATCTGAATTAATGTGCCAACATATGGCATTTCCAAAATAATCACAATGTATTTTCCTTACCATTTAAAAGATATACAAAATTCGACACAAACATGGACGTTATTTATGCAGATGTCAAGTCTAACATATTGCTTTTGTTGTGGTTTTAATGACAAATTCTCTAAACTTCATTCGATAAACCTAATCTTTTATCAAATTACCATAAATGAAGTATCCAATAAACTTGCAACAGTTGATTCCAAGTTTTGAACTATATCAACTATATTTTGATCATGTGATAAAATGTTTACAAAAACATCATTTTCCCCATGATTTATGGTTGATGAGAAATTACCTATGGTGTAATTTGTTATAACCAAATTGTTTAAATTGTTCAATTGTTTTATACTTGCTGTGATGTTTTTTAGTTCCAAGCCACCAATGGACAATTTTCCATTAACATAATATATGTTGATAACGTTGAAGTTCCATAAGCTGTTGATGATAATCTCTACTACTAGAGTGAATCTAGATTTCTTTGTATTACTCCAATAGTCACAGAATTTGGCGAAGTATTGTCGTTGATTTTTAAAATCATTTGAATGACCAACTTGGAAAGTAGAGTTGCTAAATGAACTCTTGTATATGTCAAATATTGGACGAAATGTTGATTTTGTGATGTTAATAATTGGATTTTCTAATACTTTTATAAAATATTGAAAAACTTATTCTCTAATTGTGGTATTTTCTTCCTTAGATAAATGATAGCAGTTGAATGTGATCTAAATTTCAAAAATATAAGTTATAAGTTAATTCTTCTAATTATTAGTGCCTAGGTGCAACCTTTCTAAAGGTTTCCTTAATGGTGGGAGTACTGCAGGGTTAATGCAGAAAGTCCTATCTAATAACTTTATTATAAATTTGCAAACACCTTAAATTTAATGAACAAATATAACTTGAAAATTAAAAATCTTTGAGTAAGAGATTTTAGAAATTTTCTGGCTTTAGTAATCGGCATCACTTTGGAACAACACGCGTCTGGGTCGTGACTGACACAAATCCTGGTAGCCAATCAGAATGCACCGGAGCGATTCCAGTGTGTGTTATCACATTTTCATTATCAAATTTGAATATTTTTTCCAACTTTTCAAAAATTTAGGGGTAAAAATATTTCCTGTGAATAGTTATACGTTAAAAGTATATTATGTATGATAATGATTCCCATTCCAAAATTTTCATATGTACCTAATATTTTAGATGTTATATCAAAGTGTTATTAATGTGGTAAAACCTCCAGCAGCCCATCGAATTTACGACAGCATTTGAAAAGAATACATTAGCGTGAACCTTCTGCTGTTAAAGACCTCGTATCTACCTAGATTGATGCATCTTTTCAAATTCTGTCGTAGGTTCATTCGATGGGTTGTTGAAGGTCTTACCATAGATTGATAACACTTCCACCTAACATATAAAAATATTACATATGAAAATTTTGCAATGTGAATCATTATCACACATAAAATAATTCTTATTAGCGTACTTTTTACTTACAAGAGATATTTTCACTTCTAAATTTTTGAAAATTAAAAAAAAATATTCAATGAAGATGTGATAACACACTGGAATCACCCTGGTGCGTTCTGATTGGCTACCAGGTTTTGTGACAGTCACGACCCAGACACGCGTTTTGGAACAAATGGTAATTGAGTCAAAATTACCCAAAGATGTCAATTTTTCCTTTCATTTAGTTGCTAAGTTACTGCTGAGTCTAACAAATATGTAAAATTAATAAATTGAAAAAATTGTAAAAATTGTCACAATATTGATACTTGCATATAACTATGCACATTTACCTACTCTTCCATTTTCAATCCTTCAGCTCTGAATTCATTCTATTCTAATTCAAGGGAGAGAGAAGGGGGAGGAAGAAACAGACTTACCATAGGGATAAACAAATAATTCCTGTTTAAAATATCCCACTATTGCATATCAATCAGCTAAAACAACAATAATCCTTGAAAAAGAAAAAAAATAAGTGCTGAAAGAAGGATGAAGAGAAAGTAAAAGAAAATTGTGCCTACCTTAATAAATCAATATGTAGAATATACTTTCTTGATAAATTAATTATGTGGAATGTATAAATACATTTCCAGCCACAACATATTTGCAGATGCTTGTGCATCCTCACCTCACAAATCAAAATTAGAAAAGGAAAAATATAAATAGGAATTATAAACTCAAAGAAAGGAAGAAAAATGACTGGAAAGTCATGGAAATAAATATGTGTTTACCTCCAACATTATGAATAGCCACGGGTAAATGAATCGTAAAATTAAATCCCTCACCTAAGGGGCTATGCTCTAGAAACATAGTACTTCAGTGCCTCCACCAGACTTCAATATGAAGGTAAATGTGATCTTAATCTATGGGTACCACTATCAATTTTACCATACCAAGGGAAACCCCCTTTAATTGGTCACAAATATCATCATTCTACCTCAAGTTGAATATTTAGCGAAAAATTTAGTTTTCCTGAAAAAAAATTAAAAAGCTCAATTATATTGCTCATTGAATTATCCCAAAGGTTATATGAGAAGTGAGATGGAGATTCTCATTTAAATTTTTTGTTTATCCACTTAATGCTTACAAGTATTTTGCTCATTTAACTATTACAATGTTGTATAATTTAAGATGACTAACTTTTGCTGAGAAACAATTAATCATTTATAAAATGTGAAAATGAGAAGCATTTTCTTAAAATTAGAATGTAAAATATGAGATCTTTATTTTATTTAATATTTTTACGTCTACTGGGCAGTTGACGGTAGAGATGAAAAAAATTATTCACTTCAGTATCATCGAAAAGGTTGGGTATCTATGGAATGATGAGATAGATCTAGTATTACAAATTCAAATAATCATAATTCATAAAGCCTCGCACGTTTGGGTTAAAAGTTACTCGACCACATACCGTGCATCGACCTGTAGGTATATAAGCTACTTGTTGAACATATACCCAGGAAGAGCTACGTATCCGCATTCAACAAGCCAATATTAAAAGGCCTTTTCTTTCTTCCTCAGATAATAGCATTAATAAGTGTCATGTCCGAAATCTTGAAAGTGTAATTTCCTTTTGTATATTGATTTCTATGTAATGAAATAGTACATAAAAAATACTCGGTTCATTCGAAAATATGAACATCATGATGCAAATTTTCGCACAAAATCCATCGTTGTCCAAGTAATGAGAATTTATTATTATCATCTGAACGATCAGGTGGGATAAGGAAAGAGGCATTGAGATTTTTAGTGCAGTACATATTTTTTAGTGTCTTGTAGGTTGATAGTTGATGGATTTCATTCTCTAGTCACCTGTGGATTGAAATTATTCTTGGAGCACCTAATTTTCAAAGCTAAAAATTTAGAAACTTTGATTTTTTTTGTTGTAAAATTGTGATATTTTTTTAATCAAAATTATTTTTGGACTAATTTTTTTTTTTCAAGATTTCAGTTTTTTTTTCTCTTTAGAGAACAATAATTAACCAGTTTTCAATTTAAAGACTTATGTCCCTTACGTCTTCGTTCATTTAATTTTATAGTCATTTTTATTATAATTTTTTTATATTATGGTATCGTTACACATTGTTTACATTGATACATTTTAAAATACCCATATTTTAAAGTATCATTGTTAAGTTTGTATTTTTTCGATAATAAAATTCTCGTTGAATTGAAGAATGGAATTTATTTGTGCGAATGCATTTTACAGCTACATTTCCAAATTTAAGAATATTTAATCAATTTAAATCCACGGTGAATTTCTTTACAAATCCAAAAAAAGAGTAAGATCTGTTTAAAATGGTGCGAAAATTATTGGAATGTTTCAATAATTAATTTGAAAAACATTGAAATCGAGTGAAATTTTGTTAGCTTTGTTGAAACACTATTAAAATTATTCAGAATATCTCTAAAATTGTTTAAAAATTATCAAAATAATTCAAACTACTGATAGAAGAAGGGCTCCTCAAAAAGTCAGTTGATAAGGCCAATTATAAGAAGCTAAAAAAGCCAAGAAGAAATATGAATGGCATCGAATTCTACAATTCGGTCACCAAAATTCGATCAGCAAAATTTGGTTACCACTTTTATGGATTGACCCTCAGAACCATAACATAAAATCATTTTAAAATTATTGCTATAAGCAATTTAAATAAATTGCTCACTATTGTCCCATGAATTTTTTTTCTTTTTCTTAAAAAAATGTCTTGCAAAATACAAAATCTTTCTTACCTATATTAGATCGATTTTTTTTTAGATGAAAAAAAGCATCGATGTGAACAGTCCCTTTAAATAGGTATCTAGCATTTTCCCAAAAATTCAAATTTAATTTTAAAAAAGTTCGCGAAGTTTTATCAAATCTGAAAGACGGGGGAGGGGGGGATCACGAGCGTCATCCCGGATCAGTATGCCATTATTTATTTATGAAAAATTCTTTTTTTTTGAAGTCTACCAAAATGATTTTGAAGACAAATCAGGCTTACATATTTTTGATTTTTTACTCCAAAATCAGTTATACTGAAGCGGGTTTTAAAAACCGATCATTTCGTTGGAAACCTGCCACTTTCTAAATACCTATAGCTATTGATAACGATTAATCTTTCATCTGTTGACTCAAAAACATGATAGATCACAAAGTTGTGTGTTTTTGCAGCAGGGGGGTTCTGCGCCAGGAGGAGATTTTTTTCGTCTTTAATTTTTCTGTTCGACCGCGAACCCTAAACTTAAATCATATTTACTTTAAAATAAACCGATTTTTCGGATATTTGCCAAAATATAGCCGATATTGTTCAAAAATCATACAAATTGGTTCAAATATGGAAAACAGTTCAATTTTTGAAGAAACTATCAATATCATGCATGTTAAATTTGCTTTAAAAATTGAAGATATGAAACTTGTTAAATTCAACAATTTTTCTATCTTGAGCAGTTTTAAAAGAAATTCATCATTTTTTATGTTTTTGAGCAAAATTAACGAGATATTAGCCAATTTTTACACATTTTTGATGTCAATTCAACGATTTTTATATCTATTTTCGGGAATTTTCCATACTTCTTTTTTATTTATGTTTTTGCGTGATTTCCAAAAGATTTTATTTAATTTTGACGACATATCATCAATTTTGAAGCAATTTTAACAATTATTTCTTTGTTTAAAAACCAATTTTATGATTTTCAAATTCATTTTTACAATGTTTCGAATAATTATTCCCGTAATTTGATTATTATTTTAAATCGTATTTCTAAAATTTCTCTCAATTTTGACAAAATTGTCGAAAATTAATTTTAGAATCATTTTTCAAATAATAATTCGCTTATGAGTTTTTATTTTTTATTTCATCAAATTTGATTGTAAAGTCATGTTTAAAATGATTTCAGTGACATTTCTTCATTTTTTTTGAATTTTTGAGAATTTCTAGGTGTTATTTCATTATTTTTTCCTCCACATTTATTCATTTTATTATTGAATAAATGATTTTGGCCTGCAATCGCCATGTATGAACTTATTTTTAAAAAATAATACATTATAACCTTTATCTGGGATGCTATGAGACTGAGAGAAATATTCACCTCTATTCGAACCCACACAACTCAAAATAGGAAACTTTGAAAATCTATCTATATTCTATAGCGAGCCATCACAGAAGCTCTTTCAATTCGCAATTCTCATCTGTAGTATTCTCGATACGTTTTGTCTAAGAAGAATGTATCTACGAGATTCTCTTTTATTAAAGCACATCTAAAACACCTCGTTACCGAAATAATTCCATTTTATCATCTTTTCACCTCGCATAGATATATTTCTAATTGAACGACACCGGAGTCGAATAAGTAGCATACACGTGCCTGCAGAGACGGTGTTTTGCGCCTTAATGGACAATAACAGGCAACCGTTCGGGCACCTATGTAAAATAATCTGCTCGAACGTAGTTATAAAGGCGAAATGACGTCTTGGAGAGACAAATATTGAAAATTTTTCCACATTCGTTGATACAAGTGAGACTCAACTTGATAAATATACAGCTCGAAAAGTACCTTTGGCGGTGGCCAGCGGGGTGGGGGAATATCGTGACGCGCGTGTAAAATAAGTTGCCTATATCGGTATACGTGTGTTTACAAAAGGCGAAAATTTCACTGTTTTAAGACGCGATATCTTTCGCTATGGTAGCTGGATTCTGAAGTATGAATGTTTTTTTCCCAACGCTGCGAAATGTCGGCTTTCAGAATTGGTCGTTTTGCTTGGGTCCGATTATATTGAGCGTACCATTACGTGTCGCTATTACAGTAACTGGCGACCATCGCCGCAGGCTTGGCTGGGTCCCTTGTGTAAACACTTAAGACTTGGCAAACGATAACGAAGCCGGTAAAGTGGTACTTTGGAGGTTTATCTGTTCTGTATACTCACTCGGCAACGTGAACCAAACTTTATGCATTGTGTTGGTCGAGTTTTGCCCTACAAGTCCAATTTAACTCGACGATACAATGAGCCAGTTGAGTCGCTCGTATGGAAAAATGTTTCCTTTATTCAAATACGTAATATTCGCTGGCATCATCTTCCAGAAAGAATCCTTAGGAGATTTCATTTCGTTGAGAACGTTGACCCCGGACGTATTCGTAGGTGGGAGCTTATTTTGGAAAAATTTCGTATCAAATGGCGACGACGATCGCAGCATCCATCGCTCATATAATTTTTCTTTTCCCTCTCGATGGATTTTTTTCTCCCTTCGCTACCAGACGATTATTTTTAATAGGATTGCTGTGTATTGTATCATTGTGGATTGTATATGAGACGATTATTAGTAATGGCTTTGTATTATATGTCCATTCCACATAGGTAAGGATTTACTGCGACGTTACACGAGTTTCAAATGACCATCCCTAACGCTTCTGCCATTCACCTCCCCTCCTTTCTCTTCACCTTACCGGTAAAACACGTGTGTTCTGTATACACAATACCCACCTGATACGTTAAGTATAAAAAAGTAATTAATTTTGTTTTCGTTTTAAATGAATTTTTTTTCCTGTTTCATTAAGAAGGGAATTGTTGAGGGTTGGTTGCTCCGACTTTAGCTGGCAATAAGCTGCGAAGATTAATTAAAGCGGGTTAATTTTTCATGAACTTTCATTTGTGACATTTACCAAGCCGAGAGGATTTGTTAGGTTTTAGAAATTGATTAAAAATAATCCCGACGAACTGTGTGATGTTTGCGTTTTAAAAAATTACCCTGTTTACCAATCACTATCGTTGTTGCATTTGCGGATTTTTGTTCCCCTTCGTCTTGTCTCGAATTATCGTATTAGTTTAATCTGTTCTCGTTCCAGTCGAGTTGAACTCGAGAAATAATCTTACCTGAGTGTTTGGTGAAAAATTGGCTTTTTTTGAAAACAAATGATTTCGGGTGCTCTTCTCGGTAATTCATTTTCGCCGCCGGAGTCAAATGCCGAAAGTTTGGTGGATATTTGTGTATAAAATGTAAGAGGCTGGGCCGTGTTGGTGAGTGAAGTGTTCGCTTCGATTTTCTTTCCAAGCCCTCTAGGTGATGTCCCTTGATGTAAAATAATTTTCGAGAAAGTTTTGACCCCTTTTTTATCTCTTATAATTTTCATTTTCTCTTCTTAAGGCTGTTACATTGCCTTAATTTTAGTAAAAATAAGAGAAATTATTCGTTCTTTTGCACAAATTAGCATTTTGTGATAATGTATTTCAAAAACCATGTCAAATCCAAAATTGTGGCGATGGCCACGAGTCATAGAAATATAGGATTCCATGAGAAAAATTATCATTAAAAAGTCTAATCAAAAAGCTACGAAGAAACCTGATTGAATAAAAAAAAAAAAAATCGTCTCAAGCTATGAAAATAATTTTCAAGAGCTAATCGCCAATTTGGCGAGACATTATGATTTGTATTTTTATCTTAGATCTACTTAAAAATTTTAAATGATAAAGTCATAATTTTGATCAGTATGAAATACCTATCATGATTCTTTTCAGAAATCATAAAAAGTCACAATTTTGACCAAAAAGTTGTTAAAAACTTGAATTTTCAGTGGTCATAGTATACTTATTATAATTATGATTTTGACCAAGAAAAATTCGTTTTTACAAGCGAGACCAAAATTTACACGAAATTATGATTTTAATACCTTCATACAAAAATGGGGTGAGAATGGGAAATGACGATGTCGATGTCCTCAGACTTCTTAAATTGGACAGAATCATTTGAAAATTGATTCAAATCCCAAATCATTTTCAATTTTGACGATTCGAATTTCTTCGAATCCTAAACCCAACGAATATGCCAAAATATGATTCAAGTTACGAATCGCAAATAAATTCAGCCATTCGAGATTGGAATCACAATTTCTTCAATTTTTTGAATATTTTCATCTGATTTAGTGGTTTTATGGCTAAACTGGGAAAAAAAATGGCAGTTCTTATTATCAAAGGCTAAAAATTGAAAATTTGCTGCTTAGGTGAAAATGTTTTCGACTTTTTCAATTCATAATATCAAATTTAAAAAAAAAAAATCGAAAAGCAGGCCCCACAATCAAGAATCATCCAAATAGTTGAGTAGCGAATTATTGAAAATTTAAGAATATCCTCTGAATCGATCTTCTTTGCAAATACTTTTCAGAATTGAAAATTTTCAATTAGAATCGTAGTCTTGTCTATTACCGAAGTTTTTCTTTCGCTTTACCTCATCATTTGATTTCAGTAGGGGAGAAATGGCACTATTCCCATAAATTTTTGAAAAATTGTCCCCCTTAGAGAAAGAGAATTTTACGAAAAAAATTGAAATCGCGATATCCCCAAAACCAAAGAAGCAGGGTTTCAAAAACTTTATGAAAACAGAAAAAAAACGTTAATTTTCCCAACATTTTACAAAAACGAAAACAAAATTTTACAAATAACGTAGAACAAAAAAAAAACAATTTTTTTCGTTTTTAATTTTTTTTGACATTTTTTGGTAGCGAAAAGGTGATTTAAATTGATCTTTGTATTGTATGTATACAAACTTGTGATGAGGTGATGGGATATAAAATTTTAAAATGAAATATTAAGGGCATAGAAAACTCAAAATTTCTAGATTCCAACCCTAAAAATCAAGTGAAAAGTAGTTGAAAGTCAATTTACGATGACGAAATCTTAAAAAATTGGGGGTTTCAATGATTAAAAAAAACTGAGATTTCAAAGAGAAAGGAGAAACATAAAAATGAAAATTGAACCTGTCTTTATATTTTTCGTTTCATGGGATAATGACTTGATGAAGTAATTGCTGTTTTTTATACCAGTTTATGAAGAAATTCATTAAAAAACACAACATTCCGCCCATTTTCTTGCTCTTTTGATAAATTTTTCGACTTTTCAGTTTTTATAGTTATATATGATTAGTTGATTACTAAAATGTATTCATATTTTAACTTTCAAAAAAAAAATTGAAAAACGAAAAAAAAAACGAAAACGTTTTAATTTCATAAAAAAACAAAAGAACAAAAACGAAAACCGAAATCGTAAAAACGAAAACAAAAACAGAAACGAAAGCCTAAAAATTTTCCGTTTTTGAAACACTGCAAAAAAGATATGAACCAAAATATTGTTTTCTTCTAAAAAGTATGTTTAAGTTACAGAATTTTTTTCAAGAGATGAGGTTTCAAATTTTTTGGCCAGTAAGTCACCATCAAATACATTACATACCTACTCAAAAAATGTTTAAAAATTATTTTGTCGC
Organism: Pseudococcus viburni; assembly: GCA_033439095.1. Lineage (NCBI taxonomy): Eukaryota > Metazoa > Arthropoda > Insecta > Hemiptera > Pseudococcidae > Pseudococcus > Pseudococcus viburni. Next base: position 128,401 of record JAVBJF010000480.1, on the reverse strand, counting down.
AGGAAATGGTCAATACTAGAAAATTTTTCAGAAGTTGTTCAGCGTAAAATATCAAGTCAAAGACGTAATGTGGTAACAATTTTTTCAAAAAAAAAAAAAGGCAATATAATGTATGTACCTTACTTAAATTTTTATTCACCGTTGAACTTCAGCGGAAGGGACAGGGTAGGAGAAAAGGCATTTAACAAGTTTCGCTTTTGATAGAGTGGTACTGAAAGTGAAAAAGTGCTGAAAAATCCTGAATTTTTTTTATCGGAAATTCATTGTTCATCTGTAAATTTTTATATTCATTGAAAATCAAACTTCATTTTTGTTAATTTTTTATTTTATGTATTGATGAATTTCTTTGAAAAAATTTGGGCAGTTCTGCAAAATATCAAGATTAGGTAATTATTTCAGTTTTTGCGAGGGTAAATTCAAAGAGCAGGGAAAAGCGGGGGGAGGCCCAGGAAACCCCTCCCCACTAGGTCAAAAATTATTGTTACGTGAAAAATGGGTTTTTGGGCTCAATTTTTTCAGACTCCTTTTTATTCTTTCCCCTTCCTGGTATCTCAAGTCCCATACTCACTTTGTACCTCCTCAAAAAAAGCTTCCAACGCCATGCCACTGCTCAGATTTGTTATTATTTTTGGTTTTTAAGGTCAAAATAATTGGCATAAAAGTTGTTTAATCCAAAACTGCATTTTCATCAAGTCTTTTTCCTAAATATTTTATGCAAATCGCATAAGAACTTTATAACACCTGTGCAACTCCTAAACAGTTACAAAAATGATTCAAATTTTGAATTTAGTGTTTTTATTGTAAGTAAAGGAAATTTTGTGGGAAGGAGGTGGGGGCTGAATTTGAAATTTCTCAAAAAATTATGAAAGTTCTCACCCTCTCCCCCTCCCCACGAGAAATTCTAGAAGGAGTAAAAATATCTTCTCAGAAATCCTGTATTTCAATTTCGAAATTTTGTTGACATCTATAGCTGGCTCTTTTAAAAATTAAAGTTTCAACCTTGAAATCAAAATTATAGCTCGAAGCCACAGTTATGAATGATGATTCAGGAGAGGACCAAAAGTAACGAAAAAAAATATAGAATCTTGTCAATGAGGGTATTCGAGTTGAAGTCACAAAATTAATTCATAATTTTACCCTGTAATAAGGCAAGAATTTAAAAAAATCTTCATTACGATTCTGATCATCTTGAATAAACTAACGATTGCCAATCGTTGAAAATCGTACACTTTACCCAGTTTCATGGGTGCATGTTATTTCAGACTTCTTCAAATTTTCATAAATTTCAACAATATCCATCAGTTTTCATCAAAGGGTATGGACGGATAAGGGGTGAATTTGGCCCCCGGCGCTTTTGGGCTCCTAAACACCTCAAGTCGTGTATATTGACTAGAAATAATTTTTCACGAAATTTTGGACCCCTACCCCCCTCTCTTTCGGAGCTATGGCCATTTTATTGCATCATTTTCAAGAATTTTTAATTTCAACGGAAGTGAAGGAAATTTTCTGTTCTTTGGCACAAAGTTACATCTGGTAGAGGTGTATTCATGATAATTTTTTCAACAATTTTGGTGCACTCCTTCACGTTTTTTCGGCCATTTGAAGTTTTCAATCGTAAAAAATACCATATAAGCGAAGAGCGACCACCCTGGAAAAATTCCTAAAAAATACGTTTTTTTATGTAGAATTTTACTATGTATTTGGTTTTGGCGATTTCTTTGAACTAAGGGCCGAAAATTGCGAAAAAACGTACAGAAATGTTGTAATTTTAGCAGATTTTTCAAATTTTGAGCGTTTTATACAGAAAGAAATAACCAAATAAGGAAACCAAGTTCATATTCGTGTTCAGCAGGTCAAAGTACCCCGGTAAACACCCTTTTCGTAATAGTTTTGATTAAAATTTCAAAATTCACCTTTTTCGCTGATTTTTAATGAAAAAAAAGTGAATTTCGAGACTTCGAGTAAAACGATCGCGAAAAACGTATTTTTCGGGGTATTTTGACCTGCTGAACACGAATATGAATTTGGTTTTTTCATTTCGTCATTTTTCCCTAAAACGTCCTCATTTTCAAGTTTGAAATCGGGTCTCTCGAACAAGAAAATTATTATTCACAATAATTAATGTCATATTCGTGTTCTACGACCCAAAATTAGTCGGTAAACCAACATTGAATGGGGGCTTGGGGATGAAGAAAGAGGTAGTACACATGAGAAAATGACGAAATGAAAAAACCAAATCCATATTCGTGTTCAGCAGGTCAAAATACCCCGAAAAATACGTTTTTCGTGATCGTTTTACTCGAAGTCTCGAAATTCACTTTTTTTTCATTAAAAATCAGCGAAAAAGGTGAATTTTGAAATTTTAATCAAAACTATTACGAAAAGGGTGTTTACCGGGAATTTCGACTTTGGATCTTGATTTTTATGTATGAAAAATAAAATTATTGATTAAAATTCTTGTATGCTTTTTAATTTTTAACACCAACAAAACAGACCAATACCAATACTTGACATAACCTGATCCTAAGGGGGAAAACAAAAATGTGGTAAAAAATGAACAAAAAAGGTCGTTCACAGTCGTTCGCGTTCGTTCACGTTCACAAACGAAGGGGCCAGATGAACGAACGGAAACGAACGAACGAATTTTTCAGAAACGAACTGAACGACGAACGAACAAATGAATGAGATTTTCAAAACGAACTGAACGCGAACGCGTTCACGAACGACCCAAGCCTGATAATCAGTAATTTATTCATTTTGCAAATGCTGAAGTAAATTACCTATAACTTCTACAGAAGTTAATAGACTTTTAATGTGTTTTTAGGAGAATATCGTTTCAATTAAACGATTTTTCTTCAAATTCGAATATTTTTACAATTTTTGATATAATTTTATGAATTATGGATCCAAATAAATTTTCCAATTTTGTGACCAGTGAAGGAAATCTATTCAAATCCAGGGAAACACCCCCAAAAAAGAAAATTACATTCTAGAATAATGTCAGGTACTTCGCAACACGTTTACCCACACGTTTCGAAAATCTTAATACACGCAGCCTTACACAAAGCCACCTTCACTTAAATTTCTTCTCCGCCAACGACGTCGTTATTTAAAACGACACCAGAACAACAACGATAAACCACCTCTCTAAGCCTAATTCCACTTTACCGAAACCTCCAACTCTATTAAACCGCATAAATCATGAAATCAGTAACAAATCCTCCATTACCCCTTGGCAGCGAGCTTAATTAATCTATCATGTACGAGTGGTGGTCATTAAGTCGCCAGCAAAACTTGGTGTACTGGTATTTGGCGAAAGTTGATTTATATGAAAATCGCGTCCGAGTATTCGCCGCGTAGAGATTGAAGAGAGCAATGTAGTAAAGAACCGGAAGGTGAGGGGATTGAAACGGTACTCAGAAGAGGACTTAGGAACATATGATTAATGTCAGTGTCAATCCGAGCCGAGGCCGGCGTGAAAGTTTACGGTGAAGTTGCTAAGGACAGCATATGTGTTGGAAACACGTTTCATATCTGTCTTCATTGGTAATACAATATCATAAATAATGCATGGGAAGGGTTTTTATCGCGTGGATTTCCATGTCAACATGTATCCTTTTGGCAGGATAACCTTTACGATTATGAAATTGCACGTACACGATTCGCCGCCACGTCGAAACGTGAGTTTTGCGTCTTAATCAGACTTGGAAAAATCCATAAAGGCGTACTTTGATTAATTATGGGAATCTCTCGGTAATCTGCCGGAAAACGGGACAATTTTAATCTAAAACTTTTGTTTTCCTCTTATATCTCGATTCCAACGTGAAGAAGTTAATGCCGCGTGTAGAATACGACGAATTCGTGGGTGTCTTATACGAAATCATTCGACTATGAGACATATCGATGGTGGAAAAGTTTTCGGCGAAAAAAAAATACGTACCATCCGTCTGTGGACATGGACGTATCTTTAAACGTAACTATAGTCAATTAGGTGGAAAAATCGTTTAATTTCGAATTAACCCTCGTCCTCGTATTCAGACTAACGACGCGTGGTGGAAAAAAGATGGAAAATTGTTCCAGATTCGGCGACGAAATTAAAGGCTTTTTCGCCAGACTCGGATCGTCATTAGAATCCAACAACGTTGCACGTCGCATTGTGTCACTTGTGATAGTTTTCAAATAACGATGAAATTTTTTTTTCGGTGCTCGATGATAAACGAGTTTGGAAAAATATTCGATTACTTGCCGATGGTACAAAATTTCAGCCTTGAGAGGTATCGCATTGCTAGAGTGAAAAAAGAACTAGTGACGAAATGACGAAAATTGATCGTGATACAAATTTTCCAAGGGTCTGGCAAGGCTCTCGAAGTGAAATTTGTCCTTCTTCGATTTTATATCTGAACCTCTCAGACGATGCTCCTTAATGTAGAAATAATGAAAAAATTGTGATACCCCCTTCCCCCCCTCCTTGCCGGTCTAGATTTAGGCTTCTTTTAATTTATTTTTTTTATTTTTCTGAAAGGAAAACTGTTCCAGAATTTATATGCGGGGTTTAAAATGACTGACTCTTCTTAAAATCGATTTGGACCTTTTAAAAGATACCATAAAAATTGTTCAAGATGCTGAAAAAAGTGTGGAATTTTAATAAAAATCTGGTAAAATTTGGTTGATTTTCTAATAAAATTGCTTAAAAATAGACTAGGTAACAACACAGGTCGATATTTTTAAACTTTTGGAATGTTTTTTTGAGGTTTGATGGGTGATTTTTATTGTATTTTTCGCACTAATCATGAGAAAAATAGTGAAAAAATTCCATCACCCAAGGATTTTTCACAATTTGATTTTTTCGCTCAATGGTTTTTCCACTTTTTTTGATAATTTTTGACACTTCAAGTCGATTTTCTGAGAAAAGAAAGGGCTCTACGAAAAAAAATGAATAGAACATAAATTTTAGAGCATCAAATTTTCTACTTGTAGATTTCGATTAGTTTTTTCTTAGGAGGCTCAGCTTTCGAGATATTTTAGCTCAAAGTTCAATGTTCAAATTTTTTCAAATTGAAAATATCTCAAAAACTAAGCCTCATAAGAAAAAACTGATCGGGATTTACAAGTAGAAAATTTGACGCTCTACAATTTATGTTCTATTAATTTTTTTCGTAGAACCCTTTCTTTCCCAAAAAAGTCCGACTTTAAGGGTCAAAAGTTAAATAGAAAAATGTAAAACAAATTTTCAACAAAAAATCTTCTAATTAAGTATAAAAAATCCTGGCGTCATCGAGAAAAACTGTAATCATAATTCGAACTCGGCACTAAAAAATAGATTAGAATCACCTACCAGCGAAACTTGAGTGATGAACATTTTAGACTAAAAACAGTGATTAAAACAAGAAAAAGAAAATGCTGTTTTAAATTTAATGGATAATTATTATATTATTATTTTTCACACTGATCACGAGAGAAATGGTGAAAAAATTCCAGGACGTCAGGACTTTTCATAATTGGAAGATTTTTCGTTAAAAATTTATTTTACACGTTTTGATGTAATTTTTGACTCTTAAAGTCAATTTTCTGGTGAAAAAAAGGGTCCTAAGAAAAAAATGAATGGAACTTAAATGGTAGAGCGTCAAATTTCCTACCGGTAGAGTTCAATTAGTTTTTTCTTAGGAGGCTTAGTTTTTGAGATATTTTCAATTTTAAAAAAAGTTGAACTTTGAACTTCGAGCTAAAATATCTCGAAAGCGAAGCCTTCTAAGAAAAAACTGATTGGACTCTACGGATAAGAAATTTGACGCTCCGCAATTTATGTTCCATTCATTTTTTTCGTAGAATCCTTCCTTTTCTCAGAAAATCGACTTGAAGTGTCAAAAGTTATCAAAAAACGTGGAAAAACCGTTGAGCGAAAAAATCAAATTACGAAAAATCCTTGGGTGATGGAATTTTTCAACTATGTTTCTCCTGATCAGCGCGAAAAATATTATGAAAATCGCCCATCAAACCTCAAACAGCATTTTCCATGTCGACCTGTGTAATGTATCAATAAAAATAATGGATAAAGTACTTCCAAGATGCTTGAAAATGCTTAAAAATTCTGCACATCACAGAAAATTAATGAATTTCAACAAATATCTGGTTCAAAAAACCATTTAAAATTTGGTAAAAATTCGATAAAAATTACACAAAATTTTTGTTGAGTTGTCCAAAATTTGAAAATTGATCAAAGAGGATTTCCTGGTGAGGTGGTGAAATCAGACCCAAAAATCACCCAATAGTATGTTGGTATTAATGAAAACCACCCCAAAAAAATTTCTAATCCCCTACTTCCACTTCCACCCGAGTTACGGAGCCACTATGCTCGAAATTCAATACATATTTTCTGTCTCTCAAGGAGATGATCTAAAAATTTTGAAATTTTTCTAGATTATAGATACTATAATATGAAAAAACCATTGATTTTTCTAACTTGAAAAAAAAATCAAACAAATATGCTCAGAAAACATTTAGAAAAAAAGTGGGAAATAGGGGAACCTAGACTAAAGAATCCAATTAGGATTTTAAAAAAAGTAAAATTATAATCGAAAAAACATGGAAAATAAAAATTGGTACCTATGAAAAAAAATAATTAGGTAGGTAATAAAATAAATGTGTCATGGGTTTGAGGAATGTGAAAAAGAATAAAAGATCACGAGTGAAGAAACTAAACTTTTGAATGAAATAGACGAAAATAAAAATGGCTAAATATTTTTGAAATTTTAAAATCAAATATTAATTAAGTTTAGGATTTTTTAAATTTAAAGTTGAATTTGAATGGCGAATTTGGCAGTTAAAATTTGCCAAAAAAATGGGAGAGAGGAAGATTTTGAGCATATATGGCCCTGTTACTCAGCAGGAGTGGATGTGGTGGTAGGGATATGGGATTGAAAATTTTATATGGTAGTTTTACATCAATGCCAACATTTTGTGTGATTTTTGTCCCTATCGATTCAAGGGCTGATTTTATCATCTTACCAGGAAGTGTTCTTTCAACAAAAATGTGCAAAATGTTTAGATTTTCTCGAAATTACTACATAATGCAAGTAATCATCACCAGCAAATCGAAAAAAACAGTTTTAAAAAATTACAATTTTTTATTACCACGTCTTTCTGAAATCATTTCACAACAATTTTTGGCACAGGCTCATAAAAATTCGAAAAAAATTGAAAATTGCTGCTCACTAGTGTTGATTGTTCATTAATTTTTTTTCACTTTGAATTTGATAAATTTAAAATTTAAAAAAAAAATAAGAAATAGTTTTTGTCGAGAGTAATTATCGTGACATTCAAGCATAAACGTTTTCACTTCACACAATTTTTTTTAAAATATCTGTATCTCTTTTGGCAGAGACGGGAGAGGGGTAGTGAAATACTTACTGGGCCAATTATTTTCTTCAAATTGAATTAAAATTACCTCAGGAGTAGACTCAACTCAGTTAAAAAATGAAGGAAGGGTGACAAAGGGAAGGAAATGAAATTTCAATTACCAGATGGTCACGATTTGACCAGATTTTCTCTAAATTTTTTATTCACTTCGTTACGTATGATATTCCAAATCAGCTTTTTCCAAAAAAAAAAAGGATCAGGTTGATGACTTTTTCTCTGTTTGAAATTGATAAACTTTTTTACGATAGGTAGGTACATATATCTTTTATTCAAGGCAGCTATAAACTTTCGGGACAAAAAAATAACTCAACTAATCTGAGATTATTTCAAAAACAAGCTCGACTTTGAATACATCTTTTGATAAAACTAATATCTGGAGTTAATACTGCTCGTATAATGAATACCAATACCCTGTTTTTAGCTTTTTATGACGCCATCTCGCCAGACTAAGGCTTGTAAAAAAATAATAAAAAGACAAAATGTCATTCAGAATCGACTTATGGGTTCTTAGACATTCATTAATAAAAACTTTTCATAAAAAATCTCATATAATACCTCTAAAAGTTTTTTCACCCATTTGGTAAAATCATATCAACTAAATAGCTCCATTTCATTCATACCCAACAAATCGAAAACTTGATTTGAAAAAATGGAAATAAATTCGTAAATATAATAAAACCAGGTATTAAATAATCGATGCAAAAAAGTAACCCATTTCGGGAAAATATCGCCCATATTTTCAAATAAAAACTCTGTCAAAAGTTATAACGTGGTGGAAACTGTTGCTGGGGAATCTTTGATGATTTCACGAGGAATTATTTCCCCCTGCCCTTTTGGAATGCCTTAAGTATCAGAAGTGTTCGTCGTATAACTTACTCGGGTCTTAATAGGATTGTTCTTTATATCATGGAAGTAATTTCGCCGAAAAAATTCCAATTATAAAACTATCTCAGAACTGGAATTTTTTACTTTTTTTTCACAAAACTTCACCTACGACGGTATAGATTTTACGATGGGTATTTTTAAAGGTATTTTATTATTCATACAGCATGTTTTTTATCTTAATTTAAAAAAACGGCGGCGATGGCGGCTGAGATGGGAAAAATTTAAACCGTTGGCTCGATATTTTACCAAGATATGGCACAATATGTTCATTGAGCCAATAATTCATTCCACGTTCGCATATCTGTACGCTGCGTTGTTGTAAAACTTGTAAATATAATACGATACAGCGCTTCCGGTGGAAAACCCCCCTTCTATTGAGCGCTTCGGGAAAATAAATCCTCATATGGTGAGTCGCATCAGCTTCGGGATGAGGAAAAAAAATACCCTCGCTCTTCTCACGCATCTATCGTATACGTACTACCTATAACAATAACTTTATTACGAACGTGAAATCACGTATCATTTTAATAATAGAAAACCCGCCGAAAATGTTGAAAAAACAGGATATGAGATCTGTAATTTGGGCGAAGCGAGTTTTTCAAACGCTGAATCAATCCAACACCACGGTCTATTTGACAGCTTTCATAGCATATCAACTTTATATTATGTGAGAGGTCGTAGACCTATCCGATTTCGTAATTGTTTTCGCGTATCGTATCGTAATACGTAGCGTATTTTTCGTTCATAAAGCGTCTAAAGTTTTACTAACACGGGTTTCAGAACTTATTCGTTTTACGTAACGTTAATTCAATGACATAATTTCCAAATCTACCGTTCGTTTGGAACTTATCAAACTGAAAGTGAAAAATAACTTTTTTTCGAGTGGATGGAAATACGAGAGAAGCTGCTGACAAAATTAACGAATCCATTTGTCATTATTTTTTTGCCAACTTTTATTATACGTAGTTTTGTTATTTCGGAGTCGAGGCGCGAATTTTCAAATGAAAAATGCTACGATGGGTTAATTTTCGATGAAAATTTTAATATCCGTTTTTGAAATTGTTTTCGAGAGACCTGTTTATAGTTTTCGAGCTGAAATTGGAAATTCACTGCGTAGATGGAGTTTGCCCAGTGGTAATGGACGCTTGGTTTATTTACGCGGTGCTCTAGTTGATGAGATTCGGTTTTTGTTTTCTGGTGTGGATGTTCAATATTTACCGATACTGTCTTTAGATAATTTTTTTTTGATAATTTCCAGGGTTGCGTTCAGAAAATGGTCAACAGAACACATCGACAGAGAGAAATTCAATTTTCAAAAATTGTAATAGTTAGGCGTCTTTAATTGAAAAATTCGCTTTAATTCGAATGAAAAAACAATTTTTGATTGAAGAAATGCCCTTTTTTTAAATTCAAGATTTATATTCAATTCAATTTTTTAAAATAAAATTTGTCTCTGTTGATTTGTTGTTCTATTGGCCATTTTCTGAACACAGCCCAGGCCTCTGAAAATTTTTTATTTTTTCTAAACGAGTATAAATTCATTTGAGATTTTTATGGTTTCTGATAGTTCTTGACGTGTAGAATTTGATGGTGATGTCGAAAACGTTCGCGAGCGAATCTTTTCGTTGTTAATGGAGGGTCAATTTTTAGGGAAAGTAGAGAAATTGACCAAAAAATTTGATTTTTTAGTATGTTAGAAGGTATGTCACGTAATGTCAGTGTACCAATTTTCAGCTCAATTTGGTCACTGCTGTATGAGTTATTGCAGTTTTCACGATTTTGCAGATGGAAAAATCAACTCGTTTTTCAAAAATGGGTGCTTTTTCTCAGAAAAAAATCAGAGTTTTGGAGGGAGTATCGTAAACTCTGAAAAAATAACCATAAAATTATAATTTTTTCAGACATCAATGACAATTTTGCAACAAAATTACAATTTTTGATAAAATCCAACGAATTTTCCATAAAAATTGGCATATTTTTAAGAGTTCGAGAACTTTTCGATCAAAAAAACACTTTTCTTTAACGATTACAATTTTTCGCAATATATCGTTTTTTGAGTAAAGTGTAAGGTGAGGTGGCCATATACAGTATGACACAGAAGTCTTGGTAACTTGAAACACTTCTCAGTATCTCAGGACTGAAAATAGATACCAAGACGGTTCAAACGGCAATGTGCTCTTGTCGTCGAGGACATTGAAGATCAATAGTCATACTTTCAGCCCGGCCCATAGGGTGTCCACAAATTGAGAAACAGGTTTGGGTCAAAAAATGGGAATTGAAATGTGATATATTTTTTTGAAACCGGTTCAGAATTTTCGAACCAGTTGTCAATAATATCCGAAAAAGTGGAGATATGAAAAAAATTTCCAGACAACAGTTGTAGAGAATTGAAAAACAAACATTTTTTGTTCCATAACTTTTTTCCAATCTTTCAATGGAAAGAAGTCGTACAAAAGGTTTGAGTATAATTTTTTGTTTTTCAAGCCATAACTCTTTTCCATTGCTAGATGAAAAATACAGAACGTAATGTTCAGTTTTTAATTCTCTACAACTTTTATTTCACACTTTTTTTGATATTTCCAATTTTTTGAAACCGGTAGTTTCTTTGATATATGATATTTTTTTCAAGTCGATAACCGGTTATCAAAAAGTGGAGATACCAAAAAAAAATTGAAACAAGAGTTATAGAGAATTGAAAACTGAACATTTTACGTTCTGTAATTTTTTTCACCTAGCAATGTAGAAGAGTTACGGCTTAAGGGGGAGGGGGAGGGTCGTTTCAAAGTTTTTGGGTTGGATGCATACAGTAGTAAACAAGTCGTTTTTATATAATGGAAAAATGCGAAAAAAACATTTTGGGCTCCCGGAATCCGAAAAATTTTGAGAAATTTGATTGAATTCACTTTTATTTTCAAGAAATGGGCAATTTAATATTTTTGACTGAAAAATGCATACAGTTCATAAATGATAAAAAATATCATGAAATTTTGAATTTTGCGGAAGAATTGCATTGCAATAAAATGAGAAAATAAAAAAACAGTAACATTTTTTCCATGGAAAAAACAGTTTTCACTTAAAGACCCATTTTCTCAGAAACGGCTTGACCCCCGAGTTCATTTTTTTACCAGTTATTCAGGGATATCCCAGTAACATTTTAACGAGAGGGTTTGCGGAATTTCCAACTTTATCACAAAAATTTCATAAAATTATTCAAATCCGTGCTCAATCACAGAAGTAAATGGCACATAAAAATCCAGAAAATTGAAATCTGAAAAAATCCTCGTGTTAAATTGAAAAGGAAGCATTTTTGAACATAATAAAACAAACCAGAAGAAAATCGGTCAAGCAGTTCCGGAGAAAATGGGGCAAACGTGAAAAAAAGAACTTTTCAAAAAAAGGCTTCAAAGTAGGAACATTTGGTTTGATTGTTGAATTTTCCTCTGACTGTTTCTCATTCTCGATGATGATGTGTTTATATTGACTTAGTTTTCAATTTTTTCCATTTTTATGACTATGTAGAGTTACTGTATGCATTTTTTGAAAAAACGATTTTTTCGACCCCAATAACAACACCTTTCCCCTTAAAAAGAAAAAAACTATACTCGAGTTCTTTGTAGGTACCATAACTTCTTTTCATTGCAGGATGGATTTAAAGTTATGGGACAAAAAATGTTTATTTTTTAATTTTCTACGACTTTTGTTTCAAACTTTTTTTTTCATTTCTCCACTTTTAAAATCCTGAAAAATCACCAAAATCACCAATTTAAATAAAAATCAATTATGAGTCTGATACGGCGAAACCATAGAAAGTCCCCCTCCCCTCCATTCAAAAAACTAATTAAACGTATGTTTTTTTTATTTTTCATTTTTCAAATACATCTTAAAATTCTCATAATTATTGTATTTTATATTGAAAATATCCGAGCAACCTGCGCCATACGCGGCAAGTTGTTGAAAAATTGAATTTCCAAAGGTTGAAAAACACATTTTTCAAGCAATATAATCCAAAAAAATATTTTTCAGGGGAAATGTCAAGATTTAAAAAAAAATTGACTTTGGAATGAAAAATCGAAACTTTCCTGAGTTTTTTCTGAATTTCCCAGATTGCTATCAGAAAAAATTACGGAGAAGACGAGTATTTTGCAGAAATTTTTCATTTTAGCATTTTTAGTGGCGTTTAGAGTTGAATTATTTACTGAATTTTTATTGAGTAGTTCACATACATACGACACTGCTAGAATTTTAATGTTTTTTTTGGCTTTCAAATTGATGCAAAAAATCTTTGGTGAAAAATTTTAATCAATTTTCAATTCTTCAAACTTTTTTTTATGAGAAATTATGAAATTTGGTATTGTGAATGAAAGTTGGAGCAAAAATTTACCAAATTTACCAATTTTTTGAAAATCACTAACCATTCACCGCTGCGAAAATGAAAACAGGCAAAATCACCACTGTTGCTGACAAATCACCACACCTGGCAGCACTGGTACAAATGTAGAAACTTCCATTCTACAAGCCCCCACGTCACGCCATCCCCCCCCCCCCTAGAGCCAAAAAACAAATTTCACTTGTCAACTTTTTTTTTGACAATCACTTTTTGTGTGATAATTGGTAATCGACACAGTATCAAAATGATCAAAATTTTGTAATTTTGTGTTATTTTTGATCAGAAGCGTTGCCAAGGGGGTGAGGCCCCGGGGGAGGGGCAGCCCCAAAAAATGCTGCTCCCCCTCCATTTATGTTGTATTTATAAATTTACATTACACTTACATCAGATAAGGATTTTCGAAGCATTAAAACATGAAAAAATGTTTTTTTAGGGCATTAAAAATTCAATTTTTTCAAAGCTTCGCCCTCGCTTCGCTTGTGCATAAACAAACTTACAATTTTATAATCTATCTGAAACGAAAGTGTGAAAGAAGGTCCCTTTTTACCCCCTCCCCATTTTTAGCAGGTGAAAAAAGTCAGTCCCTCTTTTCCACTTCGAAAACGCAAAAAAAGTTGTCCAACACACGGCCCCTTTTGTGCCCCCCCCCCATTTTCGATTCTGACGACGCCACTGTTTTTGATTCATAACGTTACAGATAATTAAAGTTCAGAAAGTACGCCCCCCCATTCCCCGAAAATTAATTCTATGGTTTTTTAAAGACTTTTGGAGAGTCCGAATTGGGCGCTCAATTTTTTTTTGAAAAATCACTTTTTTACATGAAAGAAATCGTAAAAAATCAGGGAAATAGGCGCCAAAAAATTGTTTTTAAAGATCACCTTTTTACAAAAAAAAGGTCAAAAATCAGGGAATTTTTTCCAAAATCCTGTTTGGGGGGTTGATAGCCAGCTCCTCAGGGTACAATTTAAGCCCATTTCCACCGGTTTTGGGATTAATGAGGTCACTCTAGAGCTCAAAAAATAATATTGGGTCCATGTAAGGCAACCTTACCCTACACAATAAAAATTTTGTACATACGAGCTCTGAAATTGGTATTTAATTAGACATGAACTGAATTTGACCTCTTTGAAGGGTAAAGTTGTCAATTCAGATGGAATTTCCCCTCATTTTTTCCATTTAAAGTAAATTTTTTCAATTTTTTCAAGCTCAAATTGCGAGTAAGGTATTCTATTAAAAATCATCATTGTTACTAAATTTACGGCTTGACCCTAATTTTTCTCGAAAAAAACAATTTTAAGATTATAAATAAATGCTATCTCCTCTCTCCCCCCCGGTTTTGTTTTTTTGGCCCTGCATTTCATTTATGACTCATTCCTCAATTTTCACGTAATTTTTACCAGGGTTTCAGTGAAATTCACCCATTTCCTCAGCAATTTTTGTAATACCTACGTATTTTTGAAAATTGAAGGCTAAAAAGATCCATTTTAACACCCAGTATAATAACAAAGCACGTACCTATCTCCAATTTTTATCCAAAATTGAAATACATTTTCTACACATCATAGTGGACTACTCGACCACATTTTCATTCCTTTTTTCGCCTCGTAGGTTCACTATATTTACTCGCGAATACAAATTTCTTACCCGATTTTAACATACTACGTATCAAAAAAGCTTAACACCATTTTCCATCAACCTTTTTTTCCTTCGGATCGAATCTCGATATAAAAATTCGAGCACTTCGAGTGGAATACGTCCCTAATACATCTTTATATCGGGTACGAGGACGAGGTTTAAAACACCATTCAATAAAATACCCTCCACGGTTGGGAAATTTTTGACAATAACGTCACACACCTTCGTCAACTTGAACCTAAATGATATTTAACTAGTCGCTAGGTGTTTTTAAAACGCTTGTTGTTTTTCCATTAAGACTGGCGAATATCGACTGCGACTTCTGGATTTATAAACTTCCACCGCATTCACCGGAACGTTTCCACCGACGAAAGGAAATTTATTTTTCGTCGCTTATAAAAGCACAACCGTGTCGTACATCATACTAAATAAATTTGTTGATTTTTCGTCTGCGAGGGAATTTTATTTAAACGTATTTTAAATAACGTTTTGCGGTGTGTTTTCAGGATGTACCGACGCACGTGACAATTTTATCAATGCTGATGATCGCTTTCGATAGATACAGCTTTTTGAAAAATCCTACCAGAACTCGATTACCAGGATTTATTTTCAGTACGGGGACTTGGCTGACAGCTATTTGCGTCGTGCTGCCTTATCCGATATACACGACGTATATTGATTTAGGGGTAAGTACTGAGAGTATTAATTTTATATCGAGGATTTTCTCAATTGATGGGTGTTTTTCGAGGATATCTCGAAGTGTATCAAATTCAGACACCGAACAAAAAACCTACTTTTTTAAAGAGTCAATTTTTCAAAAAAATTCAAAACACCCTTTCTTCAAAGAATCCATTTTTCAAAAGAAAACTTCGATTGCAAATGGCATAAAACAACCAATAAAAATGAAAAATAAACACAAAGGGTATAGCCGGGTTTTTGGTGAAATCGGCCCCCTCTCCGATTTTCGATCTAACCCCCTCACGTGGTGTACCTTGATGTAAAAAAAATTCAGAAAAATTTTTGACCCCCCAACCCCCTCCCTTTCGGAGTTATGGCCATTTTATTACATTATTTTCAAGAATTTTTAATTTCAATGGAAGTGAAGGAAATTTTCTGTTCTTTGGCACAAAGTTGCATCTCGTAGAGGTGTATTTACGATAATTTTTTCAAAAATTTTGGTGCACTCCTTCACGTTGTTTCGCCTATTTGAAGTTTTCAATCGTAAAAAACGCCATATAAACGAAGAGCGACCACTTTTTAAAAATATCCCAAAAACGTGTTTTTTAACGTAGATTCACGTCACGTATTCACTTTTGGCGACTTCGATGCACCAAGGGCCAAAAATCGCGAAAAACCGTACAAAAATGTTGATTTTTTAGCAGATTTTTCAAATTTTGAGCGTTTTGTAAGGAGAGAAATGGCTGAACGAAGAAACTAACATCGGATTCGTATTTATCGGGTCAATATACCCTGATCAACACCCTTTTCGCGGTCGTTTTATTTGAAGACTCGAAATTCGCTATTTTTGTCATGAAAAATCAGTGAAAAAGGTGAATTTGAGACTTTACGCAAAACGATCGCGAAAAGGGTGTTTATCGGGGTATTTTGACCCGCTAAAACACGAATCCGACGTTTAGTTTCTTTATTTGAAGGTTTTTTTTTCCGTACATAGCACTCAAAAACTTGATAAAACTGCTAAAACAACAACATTTCTGCATGGGTTTTCGTGATTTTTGGACCTATAAGTTCAAAGAAACAGTGGAAACAAAATAATCGGGAAAAATTTTCATTACAAAATATGAAAATGTGCAATACATTACTAAAGCAAAAACACAACATTACCCTCCAACCTTTACCTAGTGCCTACTTTGTCAACCGAAACGAAAGCTGCGTATTTGAAAGAAATTATACCATTAGGTTTTGGATCGGCGAATCGCGAAAAACTCCGAAGTTCGGTAATTTATGATTTCCGCTCTCTATATGAGCGTAGGGGCGTCTAGAGGGCCTAAATAAAAAAACTAAGGCCAAATTTAAAATCAGAAACCCAAATTTCATTTTATAATACCACTTCAAGTTATTAGTTTACTACCCGAAATTGAAATTTTGGCCTAGTATTAGGTATCCAAGTTCAAAATTTACAGTTTAATATTCTTTAATGTAGATTTTCCCTGAGTAGTTTGTTTTTGGCCGTTTCTAAAAACCTTCAAATAAAGAAACTAACGTCGGATTCGGGTTTAGCGGGGTCAAAATACCCCGATAAACACCCTTTTCGCGATCGTTTTGCGTAAAGTCTCAAAATTCACCTTTTTCACTGATTTTTCATGACAAAAATAGCGAATTTCGAGTCTTCAAATGAAACGACCGCGAAAAAGGGTGTTGATCAGGGCATACTGACCCGATAAATACGAATCCGACGTTAGTTTCTTCGTTCGGCCATTTCTCTCCTTACAAAACGCTCAAAATTTGAAAATCTGCTAAAAAATCAACATTTTTGTACGGTTTTTCACGATTTTTGGCCCTTGGTGCATCGAAGTCGCCAAAAGTGAATACGTGACGTGAATCTACGTTAAAAAACACGTTTTTTTGGGATATTTTTAAAAAGTGGTCGCTCTTCGTTTATATGGCGTTTTTTTACGATTGAAAACTTCAAATAGGCGAAACAACGTGAAGGAGTGCACCAAAATTTTTGAAAAAATTATCGTAAATACACCTCTACGAGATGCAACTTTGTGCCAAAGAACAGAAAATTTCCTTCACTTCCATTGAAATTAAAAATTCTTGAAAATAATGCAATAAAATGGCCATAACTTCGAAAGGGAGGGGGTTGGGGGGTCAAAAATTTTTCTGAATTTTTTTTACATCAAGGTACACCACCTGAGGGGGTTAGATCGAAAATCGGAGAGGGGGCCGATTTCACCAAAAACCCGGCTATACCCTTTAATAAGAAATGAAAATCAGGCTTTGACACCAATTTATGGAAAATTTGGGTCAAAGGAGGAAAATCCCTCTTAACTTTTTGGTTAATGCCTTCTATAATTCTTTCACCATTCCGAGAACATTTCCAACTACCTAACTCTAAATGTAAATAATTTTCTTCGCCGAGCATCGACAAGTCGACAAATTATTCATAAGATTTCGAAAAATAAGGTAGCTATTGTAATAACGCTGCAGTAAAAGTTATAAATTTCCAGACCCAGATTCCGAATCATAATTAGGCATCGAAAAGTTGCCATTAACTGATTACCAAGTTCCCTGTCGCGAATAACTTATCATTAGGTAGTTAATTTTCTCGAATGACGGTTTCGAGATTTTAAATTAAAGACTTCGTCGTGTCTTTTTATCCAAAAAAAAGGAACCAAATTTTACTCAATTTTCGATTAAATTAATCCGAAATTCGAAGATAATATTATGGGAAATATACCGCAGGGAATCAGAACAACTGGGCAATTTGTAAAACACGCCGGTATATCTCATTCATCTTGTTTGTTTTCTTTTACCGAAGAAGAGTCTTTGAATCGAGTTATTTTTTAACGTCATCCCACATAATTATTTGGAATTGATTGAGGGTATATTTTTTCTCAATTTTGTCAAAATATTTATACTGGTTATGTGAGGGTTGGTTGTATAACGTGTATAAAGCCACCATTCACAATGCCAGGTTTGACTTTCGATGTAAACAATACGATTTTAATAATTTCACCCAAAATAAAGCTACGCCATTGAAATTTACAATTCTGCTGGGTATATCAAGGTCAAGTTTTTCCGAATAATTTTCTACGTCTTTTGCAATACACGGGGCGTAAAATTGTCAAAAATATGGCATTATAATTGAAACGCTTTCAGTTGAACGATAAAACGTGTCTCGTTAATTCTTTATTATTTGCTAAACGAGAATTTCACGTTGAGAATTTCACCGCCATTTATTCGTATCGCGATGTGAACTTTATTTTGAACCGTCGAGAGTAATTTTTGGGGAGAAATTTTACATTTCTTAAGTTATAGGTAAGAGTCGATAAATCGTCAAGAAATCGCGTAAAAATCCATCATATTAATCGTCTCTGGTTGCAGAAGTTGTATCGTTTACGGGCGAGCGATGGGATACTTCGTATTGGAAAAAGTATTCGTCGTATTTTTTTGTATAGATAATTCATTCGGAATTATCCGGTCGTTGCTTATTATTACGTGTGACGAGCGTGAATTACCGATTGAACGTTTGACTCGAATGGCACTCGGGTGGAAAATTTTCGCATATGTTGGCTTCATTGTTTCAAGCCATTTCATCGGAATTCTAATACGGAATTCGGATTTGGCGACCTTTTGAACGGGTTGCGTTGATATGCCGTATGCTTTGGTCCTGGTATGTGCGTTTGGTTAGTTCTCTTAGGGCGTTTCGATGATAAAGTTCGATGGCAAATTAGAGAGAGAAAAATATTTTTTTACAAATTTTTTTTGAAATTTTTGTGTGTGAATAGAGAGGATGCAAAGCAGCAGTTGTTCAAATTGCAAAATTAATTTCAATGGGGTTCGAGATGAGAAATTTGCAAACCTGATTGAGTTGTTTTTTTTTTTTTGAAAATAAGAAGAAATTTAAAATTTAAGGAGAATAAATGTGCATTTTGAGTTTGGAAATTTTCAGGGTTTCATCCAGTCCTCGATAATGTCAACTCTGATTTTTTTTCCTTAAAATATGCCTCATGTCAAACAGTGGTTTAAAAATGACAAGAGACATGTTAAATGTCGAAAAAAGTATTTTAAATGTTGTAATTTAATTAGAAGTGTCAAAATTGAAATTGAAAATCATAAAAATTTTCCAACATGTTTTAAGAGTGTTTGAAAATTTATAAAAATTATGGTGAAGTTGCTTAGATAAAGAAAAAGTTGAGAAAATTTATTTTAAACGTTATAAAAATTACACATATGTACCTAATAAAAATCTAATTAAGTATTCAAAAAAAAAATGTGGTGTCGTAAAAATCAATGGAAAATTTGAAACAAGGACAAAACGTCCTCTAGATTGTTTAAAAATTGAAATTTTCAAAAAAATCGAAGAATGACTTCAAGATGGTTAAAGTGCTTGAAAATTCGGACAATTTTCCTGGAAAGTCATCATTTTTGTGAAATACTAAACTACTTTTTTGTAAAGAATTTAAATAATATATTTTTTAGATTTAATGATCTACCTATATATCTTTATCTGTTTGAATAATTTTCAAGATTTTTATCAATTTTTATCTGTCGATGTAAAAGAAATGGAAAAATATTTTCAATTCCAATGGAAATTGATAATCGCGATATTCGAAATCTCCGTAAATACGCGATAATGAAAATTTACGGCAAACTGGTTAGGCAATTTTATTAACACGTTATTTTTCTGAGGCTAAAATCTGATTTGACTTCAACGTACAAAAATGACAGATTTTTTTTTTGGGGGGAGAGCTTTTTGAATAATGTTTACCACCCCCCCCCCCCCCCCCAAAAAAAAAAAAATTAAAAAGTTTTTGTGAAAATTTGAGGTTTTTTGTATACGATTTTTTCTTTTCTAAGAAAATTACTAAAATGGCATCGAAGTTGTTTAAAATGTTGTAAAAGTGGTTCTCATCAAGAAAAAAATTGGTAAAAGTAATCATAATGTTGTAAAGCTCATTAAAATTAAGGTATAATTAAAATTGTTTGAAAAGTCACAAAAATTGAAAAAAATATTATAAAAATCATTACTAATGTTCGAAACTAGGGTTTAAAATATTTCTAAACTGTTTAAAGCTGCATTTGAATTGTCTTAAGTGTTCTACTCATGAAAAAAAAATGAAAAAAATATTTACAAGGCCATAAAAATCGTTAAAATTGTTTGAAAAGGCTCAAAAAGGTTAAAAATTGTAATATAAATTGTTCCTGTTGAATAAAAATGGCACAACAACAAAGAAAAAGTATTAGAATAGCTCAATAAGATGTTTAAAAGGTCTTGAAAAGTTTTGAAAATTCGTCAAAATTACTCATCATATAGACAAAAATTGGTCAAAACATCAAAAAAAGGTTTCTACCAGTCATAAATGTTACAAAAGTTATAACATTTGAACAAAGTCACTAAAATCATTAAAAAGTTGTGATATTTTATGAAGCATTTCCAATAATTTCATAGATTTCAAATATTAATTGGATGTGAAACTGTCATTTAAAATGTAGGTACCGCCAGGAAAATCATGTGCAAAAATTGTAGCCAATCACAAACCATTTTTGTCTAGAGGTGAAGGCTTTCACTGGTTGACTGTCAGAAGGTGAAGGTATTTCGAGAACATAAGTTTCATATTCAGATTTTTTATATTCCATAGCTATGAATAATTTTCTCCTTTCTTTTAGCACTGTCGAAAATTGTTCATGATTTTATTTTGTTTTATTCTCTCATCTTCAAAAATTTCCAAATTTTTTTTCTGATTCTCGCTATGATACTTCTTTCTGAGAAATGAAGTCATGAAAATTCAATATCTAAATTCAGTAGGTAGGTATACACCTTTTTTGAACAAACTTTCATAAAAATTTTGTGACATTACGAGCAATTTTTTACAAAAATTTGCTCAATTTTGGTGAAATTTTGTCCATTTTTGCGTAATTTTCAAGCCTGTACTAAGCTGGGGAGAGAAAGGAGGTTTTCTTCCGGATCCGAATTTTTTTGAAGACCTGCGAGGGCCCATCTGGGCTAAAAAATTCTGTCTTCACTGGGAGAACCCATAATATAATAATTTTGAAGTATTCATTTGAATATTAATTTCTAGCATTGTTTTTTAATTTTAGATTTCATTCCATATTTAAAATGTAAGACTTTTTCGCTCTTAAAATTTTTTCCCTTGGCTCCGATTATTTCTGCACGGCTCTGATAATTTTTACACAATTTTTTTTTTTTTTGAGATTCAACCTTTTCCCACATTTTTATACAATCATTATGAAAATTTCAACATCTCGAGGAATTTTATGATTTTTTTAGTAATTTGTTTAGCTCTAGTTTTGATCATCATATCAATTTTTCCTTTATTTTAATGAAACAAAATTTATTAGGTACCTAGGAGAATGCAAAGGCTCTGGTGTGATTTGGGGGTCATTTGGCCCTTGGTGGAACTTTGACAAAATTTTTGTCCCATTCGACTCGCCTATGTAGAAGATGATTTTACAGCGCAAAAACGAATTTTTACTCCCCCCCCCGGCGAGGGTCTCTTTCAAGCTAAAAATTCTATTTTCGCGAGTTTTCAACCGATTTTTTTCAAATTTGGCACGTAGGTAGAGGTACTCGAGGGGAGTACCCTGAAATTTTTTCAGATTTTTTCGATCAGTATAGTGACCTTAAATTTGACCTTGAAAGTTTAAAATCGCCCTGAGGGCACCGTTTTGGCGAGTGGTATAAAAAAAATTATTTTCATGTTTCTCACTCTATTTTACACCGCACAGAACACGATCTATTTGGATTTAGAGGCTTATTTTTTCCCTCCTCTTACGTTCGTTCCATGCTTCAAAAATATTATATTTTTGAAAATTATTTTCGAATTTCGAGGTTTATGCAAATGACTTAACAAATTTTTCTTGAATTTTGTAAAATTTTTCATCACTTGGAAAAATATTATTTTTGATTTATGGACTTGAGTACTAAGTAATTTTCAATTATTTTTCTTGAAAAATTGTGTTTGGAAGTTTTGCAGTTTTTCTCAAATTATAAACATTTTTAATGACATTTCCCAATAATTTTCGTAATTCTGTCGCCTATTTTATTAATTTCGAACGATCTTTGCCATAATTCGAGTAATTTCTCCGAACTTTCTCCCATTTGAAGTACCTACCTTTAGCTATTCGAAATACAGGTACCTAAATAAGCACTACAATTGAAATAGGTAACCTCGCTGGTCACAAAGTCAACATCCTCATATCGATTCGATACATCCATAAAATTACCAAAATCACCTTTCAACCTAATTTTACAACTTCCTTAAATAAATATCATTCACATTAGTCAATCCATCATCCATTATCGATACCTATACCTGTTGAAAAAATAATACGGATATTTTGTCAACACATCGCTGTACGATAGCAGCTTTCAAAATGATACATCTTGCCGAACAATTTCGTATTAATATTCCATTTAAACATTATCGATATCGAGTAAATAACACTCGACGTCGCTGACAGAGGTATCATACTCGGCAGAAATAGCGCTATAACGGTTTGACGTGGGAGCCTTGCCACAACTTTGGAACCAGCTCGTGGATAAAATTAAATTTTATTAATTAAAAATCAAGATACTCGTCAAAATAATATAACAAGCGAAACGGGCGAAGATGTATAGCGAGGTGTAGGTATATATACTTTTTCATCAAGTATTTTTCTCGCGCCGAACCGAACGGAGGCGCATTTTAAAAGGTACATTTTTTGCCAAGCTCGGGCTCTGACAGGCTTGAACGATTTCACGTACTTAATAATTCCGGTAACGTTTTCCACTAAATACACACGCACTCGGCTCAAAATAGCTCGAAATTTTCGCGCCGGCGATCCTCTCGACTTATTAATTAAAAAAATAACAATAGTGTTGCGAAAAGGTAGATCGATTCGAGCGAAGGGGCCAAGTATTACAATATAATTTCGGTATTAAAATACGAGGTAATTTTCTTTCTCAAGATGATGGTTTTTTTTTCAAAACCCAGGATACGAAGAGAGCAGAGCAGAAACACTATAGCTTTTTAAATTTATTAAATTGGGAATAATTAACGCGTCGAGGAGAGAACTGGGGAGAAAAATGGAGAGAAAAATGAACAACAATAATGCATCTCGAAGACAATTATTGTATAAAGGAAAAAGATGGCTGAAGAGATTTTCAATGGTTGGAAATATCGTCATGGGCGAATTTTCGTCTCGATCGGAGACGTCGACGACAGTGAAAATACGAGATAGACGAACGGGTCTGGGGAGCTATCTTATTAGCGGAGCCAATTCGTTTCAAGGATAGTTCGGTAACAATTTTGCACCATTACAAGTGGAGCTGTTTATGTGGGGCCCGTTATGAAATCGAATCATTTATTTCGTTCGGGTAATAAGGAACGTGTGTGTAGTGGCAATTTCGACGCAGAATTCGCGACGCTTTTTCCCCTGTGCGTCTTACGTTCTTCCTCTTTTTTATTTTTTAGCAATCGCGGCGAGGGCAGCATTGGAAATATGTACTTTGAAAGTATAAACATCCGCGAGGGTTTTGCGAAATTTTTTCTAAACGTTGGAAATAATAATAATTTTCAATATAAGCTCACGATTTCTGCCAACATTTGTTTTTTCCCCAAGCACCGATATGAAAATTGGCGGACGGTACAATCAGCAAACGTTGGACATGTCGTTCGTTAATGTCAACATTTTATCTACTCGAACATTCGTCGAAATTCGTCGGAAAATTCCTATGGATTTTATGAATGAGATGATTTTCAAAAACTCGCTGCTTCCAGTAATTAAAATTATATTGTAATTAATTCGATTGGTGTCTATTTTTGGGTGTACCACGCCGGAAATTTCGTTTAATTAAATTTCAACCGATAAATCGACTTTTCCCAACGGGCTATTCCATACTAAAACAGACCAAAAATGAAGTCGCGTCTTCCGATTTCGCTCTAATTTTTTTTACGAGTTCCCCTTGGTGGTATATTCACAAAACCGCGATCATTCCTTTTCTAACCCTCAAGGGAGCGGGGAGGCGGGCCTCGAAATTTTTATGCAATTGCGATTTTTAGCCAAATTACTCAACTTCAAAGGCTCATATCTCGAGATAGGTTGTACTTGAGGGAAAACTGTTTGCGGGGTCTGAAAGATAATTAATAGGAAATTCAAAAACGGCAATCACATTTTGAAAAGCTCAAAGTTGAACTTTGGTGGTGAAAGCTCAACTTTCATAATTAGAACAAAATATGAAAGCTACCATTTAAAAATCTGAACGAATTTCAGTGAGGAGCTTTTTCTACCCTCTTTTCAACTAATAAATTTTCAAGCTGAGATCTCTAGACCCTGAGGAGTAGAAGGGTCCACAATTTTGACCAAAATTTAAAAAAAACGAAAAAGTAAAGTAACACATCGATTCATACTAATTCAAAGGCGCTGATTTCGAATATGTACTCAGTTTTTTCATTCGACCCCAGTGAACCCCCCTATTAGCCTCCTTGATAGGGTCAAAATTAAAAAAAAAATTAAAAATAACGTGTGACCTATCGTTTGTTAGGTTTTTGAGGGCGCTGAGTTCGAAAATTTACTTATTTTTTGAATTTGACCCTTTGGTGCCTCTCTAGCCCTCCAATTTTTGGAAAAACTATTTTGAGAATCTTAAATATCGTGTTGCATATCGATTCTAACTACATATTTGAGGGCGTAGAATTCGAATATCAATATCCACTTACTTTCTGATCCGACCCCCTTCCCGTGGTCCAACTGACCCTTTCCTTCAGTCATCGGTGATCAATAGTTAGAATCGATATGCAACACGATATTTTCGATTCTCAAAATAGTTTTTCCCGAAATTGGAGGGCTAGAGAGGTACTAATGGGTCAAATCCAATAAACAAGCAAAAGGGTACCGGCGGTTAAGATATGCGTATCTGCCCCCGAGCCGAAATTCGAAACAAACCGGTGGAATTTGGTTCTTAGGGTCTGAAAACCACGTGGTAAAAATTTTGGCCTCCAACTCCACTCCTAGCCACAGTTATTGGACAAAACGTTACTTTTTTCAGCCTTTCTATTAGAAATTTTTATTTTTGCGAGTTTTTCACCAATTTTTTTCAAATTTTCGTGAGGTGTACCCTATACTAAGAGGTATCAGTGGGTGGCTTGAAAAAAAAAATTCATGATTTTTTCTAGCCAAAAATTGCGTTTGAAAACTTCAATTCAAATTTTCTACATGATGTTTCAGAGGTGCGATTTTGAAAAAAATATATTTCATGTACCTAGTCTCTATGTACATCATATTTTTTTCAGAATTTTTTAGGTGGTGGAACACCTTGAAAAATGTGAAACCCCACTTTTTCACAGCGTTTTTCACTCATAAAATGGTAATTTTTGGCTCAAAAAAATTTCTTCCAATTATATTCCAAAATACGAATTTATACGCGTCTTGTCAGATTTTTACTTCATTTCATCTCTTTTTCGCGATTTTTGTAATTTCAAGTTCAAATAAGAACAGCACAAGGCTTAAAATTGAATATCTCACTTTATTTTCCATACGAAATTGTCATACGAAAAAATTTGCAACAGATGAAGAATTCGAATATAGACTTATTTTTTGATTCGATCCACTCTCCGGAATTTTTTGAAATATTTAATTCCGTATTGATCACCGATGACTGATGGAAGGGGTCAGTTGGAGCACGGGAAGGGGGTAGGATCAGAAAGTAAGTGGATATTCGAATTCTACGAAATATGTAGTTAGAATCGATATGCAACACGATATTTAAGATTCTCAAAATAGTTTTGTCCAAAATTGGAGGACTAGAGAGACACCAAAGGGTCAAATCCAAAAAATAAGCAAATTTTCGAACTCAGCGCCCTCAAAAACCTAACAAACGATAGGTCACACGTTATTTTTTATTTTTTTGAATTTTGACCCTATCATGGAGGCTAATATGGGGGTTCATTGGGGTCTAATGAAAAAACTGAATACATATTCGAAATCAGCGCCTTCGAATTAGTAGTAATCGATGTGTTACTTTACTTTTTCGATTTTTGTGAATTTTGGTCAAAATTGGTGGACCCCTCTACTCCTCAGGGGTCTAGAGATCTCAGCTTGAAAATTTATTAGTTGAAAAGAGGGTAGAAAGAGCTCCTCACTGAAATTTTTTCAGATTTTTAAATGGTAGCTTTCATCTTTTGTTCTAATTATGAAAGTTGAGCTTTCACCACCAAAGTTCAACTTTGAGATTTTCAAAATGTGATCACCGTTTTTGAATTTCCTATTAATTATCTTTCAGACTCCACAAACAGTTTTCCCTCAAGTACAACCTATCTCGAGATATGAGCCTTTGAAGTTGGGTAATTTGGCTAAAAATCGCAATTGCATAAAAATTTCGAGGCCCGCCTCCCTACTCCCTTGAGGGTTAGAACAGAAATGATCGTGGTTTTGTGAATAGATCACCAAGGGGAACTCGTAAAAAAAATTAGAGCGAAATCGGAAGACCCGACTTCGTTTTTGGTCTGTTTTAGTATGGAACAGCCCAAACGTAAAATTCGTATCGAGCATATCTACGCGATATAGTCTAGGGACAAAACATGAAAAAAGTGAGTTTCCGTGGACCCTAAGAGTATACCAGGTACCGGCAGTTGATTATTCATAATTCGGACCTGCTGAACACAACTAGCCCGCCGGTACGGTGAAAAAGTGGTGCGAAGTTGCTCAAAGTTGAGCTTAAAGTTCAAAAGTTCACATTTTTTCAAAAAATCGCCAAAAATCGTAAAGTTGCTCAATTTAATCGTTCTTCGGCTCATTTTGAAGGGAATTGCTTCTTCTTTCTCGTGATGTATCATAAGTTGAGTTTTACTAAATATTTTCCTCAAATTTGAGCAAAACACTCAAAGTTGGTTTTTATTTTGAACTTTTGAACCTTATAGCAACGAACTGAGCACGTTGGTCGAAAATTTTGTTGAAATAGATGTTACGCTCCATTAAATTCTCTATTCAATGAGCTATTGGGGAACTCTCTAACTTGAGTTGCAGCTGAGTTAATGAGTTTTTTGTGACGGAGTCACTCAACTCGAAAAATGTTAAAACCCCGAGAATTTGCTTACAATCAAATAATAGTCGAAATATTTCAATGCTGATTATTTTTAACAGTCAAAACGATTGGTTTGACTTGAGTTTTACTCAAATTTGAGTGATTCGGTCAAATTTATTCACTGATTAATCAGCATATGTTCTTATATGTCGGTTTAGTATGATTTTTTGCGCCGAATACAATTTTTTGCTCAAAATTTTCATTGAACAAAAATTTTTAACCCATGCCCTCCTTTGTCAACCCTCTTAGGAGGACTTGGAGGGGGTTCAAAGGGGGAGGATGTAGCTTCCATTTTCCAAAATTGAGCTATTAACCCTTTTTTGACGGCATTTCCATACGATTAAATCTCGCTGAGTTCAAAAATGTCATTACTTTCAAGATTTGAGGGAGATAAGTCCCTAAAATTAAGGCTTTTTCGATTCAAGTTTTCACATTTTCCATCAAAATTGCCTAAAAATTACATTTTTTTTCAACTTTACACAACCTGTCGACCTTCCAACCATATTTTTATTACAATTTTCGAACTCTACGGGCGGATTATCATACATATTGACCATTTACAACTTTCCATACCCCTACTCTGAATGAGTAGGGCGGTTCAAAGTCGCTGAAATTAGAGCAATTTTCACACTTTTGTGTAAAAATCACAACCATTTAATTGGATTCGACTTAGTATTTATCGGTCTAATTTTCTTAGATAATTCTTGAATATACATTGAAATTGAACTTATGTAGATTTATTACTTTTTCCATCACATTATCGGGGAAGAAATTAATAAACAATATTCTCTGATGTTCTTGAATCCTACGTCGATTTTTTGTCCAAAAGTTACCTCTCCCCCTGAATAGGCACCCTTTTTTCCCACACCCCAGCTTTAATTGTAAAATTGATAACATTGCATTGCACCTGTACTATTCAGAAATTATCTAAGAAAATTAGACCGATAAATACTAAGTCGAATCCAATTAAATGGTTGTGATTTTTACACAAAAGTGTGAAAATTGCTCTAATTTCAGCGACTTTGAACCGCCCTACTCATTCAGAGTAGGGGTATGGAAAGTTGTAAATAGTCAATATGTATGATAATCCGCCCGTAGAGTTCGAAAATTGTAATAAAAATATGGTTGGAAGGTCGACAGGTTGTGTAAAGTTGAAAAAAATGTAATTTTTAGGCAATTTTGATGGAAAATGTGAAAACTTGAATCGAAAAAGCCTTAATTTTAGGGACTTATCTCCCTCAAATCTTGAAAGTAATGACATTTTTGAACTCAGCGAGATTTAATCGTATGGAAATGCCGTCAAAAAAGGGTTAATAGCTCAATTTTGGAAAATGGAAGCTACATCCTCCCCCTTTGAACCCCCTCCAAGTCCTCCTAAGAGGGTTGACAAAGGAGGGCATGGGTTAAAAATTTTTGTTCAATGAAAATTTTGAGCAAAAAATTGTATTCGGCGCAAAAAATCATACTAAACCGACATATAAGAACATTTATGCTGATTAATCAGTGAATAAATTTGACCGAATCACTCAAATTTGAGTAAAACTCAAGTCAAACCAATCGTTTTGACTGTTAAAAATAATCAGCATTGAAATATTTCGACTATTATTTGATTGTAAGCAAATTCTCGGGGTTTTAACATTTTTCGAGTTGAGTGACTCCGTCACAAAAAACTCATTAACTCAGCTGCAACTCAAGTTAGAGAGTTCCCCAATAGCTCATTGAATAGAGAATTTAATGGAGCGTAACATCTATTTCAACAAAATTTTCGACCAACGTGCTCAGTTCGTTGCTATAAGGTTCAAAAGTTCAAAATAAAAACCAACTTTGAGTGTTTTGCTCAAATTTGAGGAAAATATTTAGTAAAACTCAACTTATGATACATCACGAGAAAGAAGAAGCAATTCCCTTCAAAATGAGCCGAAGAACGATTAAATTGAGCAACTTTACGATTTTTGGCGATTTTTTGAAAAAATGTGAACTTTTGAACTTTAAGCTCAACTTTGAGCAACTTCGCACCACTTTTTCACCGTACCGGCGGGCTAGTTGTGTTCAGCAGGTCCGAATTATGAATAATCAACTGCCGGTACCTGGTATACTCTTAGGGTCCACGGAATCGCTAAAAACGCGTCTTTTTTCAACTTTGTCCCTAGACTAATACCTCGGAACGAGGTTGTTTTTTTTAATTTCACTCTTTCCCCATACACTTGAGGTAACCAGTCGAAAAATTCCGTTGTGATTGGTTTGTTTACGTGGTCGCTAAAGGCCACCTCGACCGAGGGTAAAAACTCCACGTAGTAAATGGAAAACATACGTAATGAAATAATTCTGCACCTAAAATAGGCCCATACCATCCTTAATGTTATTGCTTTTAATCGGGCGTAATTCGATAATAGAAAAATTTAATTTTATCGTGAAACGTCAACAGGTGTCGTATAAAGAATATTTACCAATATTTTCTACCTAAACACACGATCGTCATCATGCCCAAAAAAATACGAGCAAACTGCGTATTTGAAAATTTCAAAAGACGACTCCAGGTATCCACGTTTTTCAATAATTTAATTTACTTCTTTTTTAGCCTATTCACTAGAGGATCAGCGTACAGTATACAGAAACTCGGCTCGTTTATAAATTGAATTTTAAACGTGCTGTTTGGGATTAAAACGATGATCGTTTGTACCTCGAAAAGAAATTCCTTTTTTGTAACGAAATTTTCTCTCGAACTTACCTACATCGATGTAATTTACTATCTTCATCCTCTCGAAATTGTTTATACCTTCGAAGGCGAAGTTAAGTGCACTTTGCGGTTATGTAATGCAATCTCGCGCCAAAAAGAATGACTAATGTGTAAACAACAACTGGACCGAGTTTTATAGACGTCATTATCAATGTACGTATCGTGTTTTCGATTTTTCTTTCCTTTGCCTAGAATTTATGACGTTGTAGATTTGACGTAACCGTAGATACGAGAAAACCAATAAAGTATTTTTCAAGAATAACAATATCGATAGACTTGGCTGTAAAAGTTATTCGCGATTGATGCCGGACGAAAATTTATCCCATTTACGTTTCATTCATACGTAAATATTTCCAGCAAAGGATAAGGGTCATTGATAAGTACCATAAAAAAATGACCGCTTTGATTTTCATATATACAGGAAAACGGTTATATTGCGTTTTGACATCCCACACGAGTATGCTGTTCAATGGATTGCTTTGAATACGCGTTTATCTCGGTGGAAATCATTTTTATTATGGAAGTTGGAATTTATTCAATGGGTTATATTTGAAAACTGAGCGGATTTTCGAATTCAGCGCGAAAAAGCAATTTAAATTGATACCCAACATGATATGATTTGGATAATTTCAATTTGGTCTGTAACGCACAGCAACATGTTGCCATATTTGCCTGCAACATGTAGAAAACGTATTGAAAACTTGATAATTACGTTGCGAGAGTAAAGCAACGAATTTTGTTTGTTTTTAACATTCTCACAACTCCTTTAGAGCGTCTTTATATGATGGAAACATATCTGCAACATGATTGCAACATTTGAAAACAAGTTGGTAGTATTTGCAACATTTCTCTCAACACATTGCCACAAATTTATGTCCTTTTTTTCTTCGGTGTTGCAGCATGTTTTCCGCAATTTTTTTGCAATATTTGTTCAATATGTTGATGACAGTTTCGCAATATTTTGACAGTATTTTTAAGCAATAGATAGGTCGACGACAATTAGGCAACGTGTTTTCAACATTTTTCAAACATGCAGTCAACATTTTTCAAACATGCAGTCAACATTTTTCAAACATGCAGTCAACATTTTTCCAACACATATTCGACATTTTTTCAACATGTTTCCAACATTTTCGCAACACACTTTCAACATTTTTACAACCCATTTTCAATATTTCTGCAATCTGTTTTCATCATTTTTGCAACATGCATTCATCATTTTCGCAACACAATTTCAACATTTTGCAACATCTTTCCAACATTTTCGGCAACATTTTTGCAACCAGCATTCAACATCTTCACAACACAATTTCAACATTTCCTAACACAATTTCAACATTTTCACAACACAACTTCAACATTTTTGCAACATTTTTGCAACATGCATTCAACATTTTCGTAACACAATTTCAACATTTTCGCAACACAATTTCAAATATGTTTTCAACATTTTTGCAACATGTTTTCTACACTTTTTTCAACATGTATACAACATTTTCGCAACATGTTTTTAATATTTTTGCAATCTGTTTTCAACATTTGCTCAACGAATTCTGAACATTTTTGCAACTTGTGTACGATATTTTTGCAGCCTGTTCTCAAAATTTTTGCTACCTGTTTTCAACTTCTTTGGAAACATGCATTCGCCATTTCAAAAACATGTTTCCAACATTTTCGCAACACACTTTCAACATTTTTACAACTCATTTTCAATATTCCGACAGTATATTCTCAACTTTTTTTGTAAGATGTACCCTATTCGCTATTCTTGCAACATGTTTTCTACAGCTTTGCAACATGTTTTCAACATTTTTGTAACATGTTTTAAACATCTTTGCAACATGTTTTGAACACCTTTGCAACATGTTTTAAACATCTTTGCAACATGTTTTAAACACCTTTGCAACATGTTTTAAACATCTTTGCAACATGTTTTCAGAATTTTTACAATCTTGTTTCAATTTTTTGGCAATCTGTTTTCAACGTTTTCGCAACATGATTCCAGTATTTTCCCAGTCTGTTTTCAATTTTTTTACAATTTGATCTCAAAATCTGCGCAACCTTTTTTCAACATTTTTTGCAACTTGTATTTAATATTTTTGCAACTTGTTTTCAACATTTTTGCATTATTTTTGCAACATGTTTTCACCATTTTTGAAACATGTTTTCAACATTTTCACAACCCATTTTCAATATTTCTGCAATCTGTTTTCACCATTTTTGCAACATCTTTCCAACATTTTTGCAACATGTTTTCAACATTTTTGCAACATGTTTTCAACATTTTTGCAACATGTTTTCAACATTTTTGCAACATGTTTTCAACATTTTTGCAACATCTTTCCAACATTTTTGCAACATGTTTTCAACATTTTTGCAACATGTTTTCAACATTTTTGCAACATGTTTTCAACATTTTTGCAACATGTTTTCAACATTTTTGCAACATGTTTTCAACATTTTTGCAACATGTTTTCAACATTTTTGCAACATGTTTTCAGCATTTTCGCAACAAATACTGAAATACTTTTTTGAATGTATTGATAATGTTTTTTTTAAATTGTAGGTTTCATTTCCGTAACATTTTAATAAACAGCTTTGCAACATGTTACAACAACCTTTTTTTTTTTTATTCGAGTGTCTTTTTTTTGTGAAAATATCTTTATTGATTTCTCATCTTAGAAGTTAATTCTCCACACATTTTCTCCCCAAAAGTGACAAAAAATATTTAAAGCATTTTAGAATATGCTAAGAACAATTTCTAATGATAATACTTAATGCATGATTTCTGAGACTCCCTGCTAGAATTTTTTTACATATTTGAAACTCACCTTCATTTGATTCCGTACATCTTTTCGCTCTCTTTTCCCCATTACAGATTTTCCTAAACTTTTACAATCACGTTTATGGCTATTTAAGATAAATGCAATCCTAGACGACTTTCCCTTCCCATAAAATCAAACCGAACTAAATAAATATTTTCATCCGTGTAAATACCACGCGTAGCATCTCCGATGCAACATACACAACATCAACGCAACCGCCTACACTTTCGCAATAAACGAATATTTACAACTCGATTCCCGTTTCGCCAATACCAATATCTCCTTTCTCTATTTTTCGCGTGTGCAAAAATACTAAAACCCGATTTTTTGGAAAATTTGGTAAATTTCGACGTCTCGAAAATTTCGATAATAGTAAAACAGGGCTCGAAGTACGATAAACGCTCGATTAACCCGCGAAATAAAAATAACGCTCCATAAATACATTATTTGTGATTCGAAAAATATAAAAAAAGGCCAAAAAACCCAATACTACAAAAAACGTAAAAAGTAATTTCTTATTATCCGCCTGGAGACAGTATATTTTCGAGTAATTTATATACGAGGTAAACTGAATATGCCATTTTAATGTTTTTTTCGTCTTAACAGTGTTTCTACGAACCGAAAGTGAAAGCTCATACCGCATCATATTAAAATTTAGAAAGTTCTTCATTCTGAAAGAGAAAGGGGGGAAATTGTGAAACAATGACTTTGCGAATAGAGGCAACTTCGGCGTCAAAAAAAGAGTACATTTTTTATTACGAGTAACGTAAAAACGACTTTATTATCGCGGCAGGTGTCTTGTATTTAAAGAGGTTTTTTTTTATACTTGAAACTATCTCAACTCTGGTGCTAAACTGTATCTCGGCTCCTCGAATATGACAACAATGGCTGCGTCGCATTTAGTCTCGAGATGAAAATCAAATTTTATGTACTCGAATTTCCATTAATTTTATTATCATTAAAGCCCCTAACAACAGATACATCTTTTCGTATACCTCAGTACCTATGTATTTTCCGATCATCGCCAAGGTTTTTCATCTCTCGGGGGAAAATAAAATCAGCGATGAATGCGTTGCCGGCTTGGTAAATGGCATAGCTGGTGGAAAAATTCGCTATATACGAATTGGCGTGTTAATCGAAGAATATAAGCTTTTGAAATGACACATCGAAGGCGAAATAGCTCTCGCGTACCAGGAAAATTTTACCAAGCTCTGTTAATTACGTTATTTTTACGAGACGTTGTTATCGGCTATGCGATGTTTGCACTAACGGGCCCGTTATTTGTTATTTCAGGTCCATTTGAACACGGACGGTACCGGATTGTGTTTGTTTAATTTGGAACAAGATATTAAAGAATATTGCCGAGCTATTTCGGTCTCGCTGTGAGTATTTAATTTATTCATTACGAGTACAATGACTTTTGGCGACGCTACGCACCAAATAGATGGGAAAGGGGCCGGTAATAGAGAGTAGAAAAAGGCAGGGTCACGTATACGTATGAAATAGCTTTCGAGTTACGACTTCCCGAAAGACAGATTGCTCGAATTAGCCATTTTAAAGGTTAATAATTAAGATTTCGATTACGTCGGTGTCGCTTGCTCGAGTATTGGTATATTTTTCAAATAAGCCAACGCTTCATTAACGATGAGAAATTCCATCTCGGAGAGCGAAATTCCCCAGCGGATGTGGAATGTTTGTATTAGCCATGATGGGTACCTATTAAAGTTCGATATTCGACGTTCTTATGTCTATTCGTAGAAGTTTGGTACTTCCTAATGCACATTAACTTTATCACGGTTTCTTATTGTTAATCGAATGTGGTTTGTGGATTGATCAGATGGATTTTGGGTCAGGGATATGGGCTTAAATAATCTAAAATCACGATCCGTTGATAAAATTTTGCAAGGCTGAAAAGTCGTGTAAATATTAAAGTTGCTCGTATGCTGATGTAGGATTTATTGACTTTGGAAATTTCACTCGATTCGGCAATTTATGCTTTTTCTTTATTTTTAATTTTTCAAGTGCAGGACAATTTTATTTCAACGGGAAAATGCTGATTTTCGCGAATTTTCTACTTTTTGTAAGCACTAATTAGGTATTATTTTTTTCAATTTTCATCAAAAAATTTAGATTTTTTCATTTTCAACGCTGATATGATTTTGAACCCAAGAAGGGGGGAGGGGTCGGTTTGTAAAATCATTAGATACAAAAAAAACTTGTCGTGGAAAAAATTTCCCTCGTGACTTTCTATTGAAATTTTCTCATGAATTTTAATATTTTACCATACACTCGTGAATACTACATAAATTAGGGCTAGTTTTTCTTTCAACTTGAGGTGTCTGCCTCCAATTTGAACGAGAGTGATATATTTGAGAAGAACATACCCGAGTTAATTTTTCGATTTTTGACGAATTTTTGAAAATTTGAAAAATCGTAAGCAATTTTTCAATAAAATGTAGTATTTCTTTTTGAAAACTAGTTCCTGGGTATTTTTTCTGAGTTGTTTTTTTTTTTGGTAATAATTAACAATTTATGGTCATTCTAGAGCCTCAAGAAAAATTTTTATTTTCTTCGGAATTTCCGATTTTCTCCAGAAGGGGTAAAAATCAATTTTGAGCGTTTACAATTTGAAAGATGTAGGGAAAGAACCAGATAACTCAAAAAACCGTATGTACCTATTAGAAAAGGGACTTGGATGTAGCCTTTTTTAAATTTACGCTCAAGTCCCTTTTCTAATATTAGATTTTTTGAATCACTTAATTCTTTCCCCGTACTCTTCATTTGTATTCTTTCCCCTTCTTGAGTAGTTGACGAGAAAATCAAATCTTAGTCGCGATTTCCAGGCAAGAACTATCGATATTGAACAGATTTTAGTTACGTGTTAATAAAATTGCCTAATCGGTTCGCCGTAAATACGCAAACGGCGAATCGCGTATTTACGGCGAACCGATTAGGCAATTTATTTAACGTAGGTGTTTCGAAAACGATTTTTTTTCGGTTTTTATGCGAAGGTTCGATTTTTGACCCTGAAATGTAATTCCTTTTTTGTTTCCGTTTGATGAAAAACTAAAAAAAAAGTTTTTTTTCTTTGTTATCGTGTTTGTTTTTAAGTACAACTTTTTTTTGACAAAAGTAATGAATTTCTTTTCAGAAACTATAAGAAACAAAACTTGAGAAAATTCTTTAAAAAATTTCACTTCGAGGCCAGGGTTTTCTCTTGCTTTTAACGAAAAATTCAACATCTTAATGAAAATAATTCACACTCGAAAAAGCAACACGAGCAGTTTTTTATTGTTGAAAAGAAAAAATTACGGGTTTCTCTCTTTTTCGTCGTACTTTGTCCAATTTATGACAGTTTTGATTAAAAATGACAAATCTCTCATTACAACCAAAGTTGAAATTTAATATTTTGGGAATTTTTTTGGAAATCGTTCTCGATTTTGCCTTCTTGAAGATAGATTTTTTTCATTCTAATGAAATAAAAGCACAGTTTTTAATTGTGATTTTTAGTTTTTTTTTTTTTTCAAGAAGCAATTTTTTCTGATATATTATCAACAACTTTTGTATGTAGTACTTATTACGTATTTTAAAATAATTTTTACAAAATTTGATACACCTTAACCTACCTAAAAGAAAAATTCTTCTCCTCCTCGACCCCCCCCCCCCCCCACACAAAACCACCAATTTCAACTTTCTATCTAAAATCTGATTTTTTAGTCTAAAAATGTACTATTTTTTTTTGATAAATTTTTCTTAAATTTCGGGAGGGAAGGATTTTTTCTATATTCCTAAAACTTTATTGATAAAATATGTATTGCATATGAAAGATACAGGGGGAAAAACAGCCGACTATAAAAATTGTATATTAGAAAAGCGACCTAGGCGTAAATTAAAAAAAAATATTACATCTAAGTCCCTTTTCTAATATACAATTTTTGCAACTGGCTGCCGTTTTCCCTGTACCCTTCATATAATAGTTTGAATAATTAATTTTATTCGAGTTGAACTACTCGTACTTAATTTTGGCACCGGCACCGGTCAAAGTCTTCAAATATTATTATCTCAAACAAGTAAAAAAAAAACTTCATCACAGTATTTTGATATGTGATTGTACAAGAAAAAATCGATTACAAACATTGAGACTTTTCTAGAATTTTTATTGATATTTTTTTTTCAATTTTAGGTTCTTATTTGTAGATAATTTTTTTCAGTGTTAATTTTAACTTTAACCCCCATTAATCTCATTGGAAATTCTCAGGTATCCTGCATCTTGCTAGTATGTGTATTCTCAGGGGTTTGAATGCTTTGTTTGGGTAGCTCCAAAAATCTGTTGGGCAACTTGAAAAAACTTTGGGCAGTTTCGAAAAAAGTTCAAAAAAAAATCTCCTTAAATATTGTTTAAATAGAAGAAGAAATTTCAGCTTTTGGATGCTTTTTTCCTGAAAAATTTTTGCCCTCGCTTCGCTCAAGTTCAGCAACTTTACACAATTTATTTTCAAAACCCAAAAAATTCAATATTTTTAAGGAGGAAAAAATTTTCCTTCTCATTTATCAAGGAACTTAGCAATGGCATCGTCAGAATCGAAAATTGGGGGCACAAAAGGGGCCGTGTTTTGGACAACTTTTTTTGCTTTTTCGAAATGTAAAAGGGGGAGGGGGAGGGGGAGTAGGGACTGACTTTTTTCACCTGCTAAAAATAGGGAGGGGGTAAAAAGGAAGCCTTTTCTGCCCTTTCGTCTCAGATAGATCATAGAATTGTGATTTTGTTCATGCCCGAGCGAAGCGAGGGCGAAGCTTAGAAAAAAATTGGATTTTAATGCCTTAAAAAGACATTTTTTCATGTTTTAATGCTTTGAAAATCCTATCTGATGTAAGTGTAATGTAGATTATTATAAATACAACATAAGTTTTTTTGGGGGGCAAGCGGGGGCCGGAATTTTTTTCGGGGTTGCCCCCCCCGTCCCCCTTGACGACGCCTTTGCAACTTAGTGACAATCTTGAACGGAATTTTTAAATATTTTTCAATATTTTTGGAAAGAGAGGAACTCATGAAGGAATGTGTCAAAAAATGTCTTCGGGTTAGATAAATTTATACAATTAATTCTCAAAATGATGTCGTTCTATTCCAAATAAGTGAATATTTTGAAACTGAAACAATTTTGTACTTCTCCTTTATCAAAGGACCTGGTGACGATCTCGAATGGAATTTTCAAAAATATTGTTCGATTTTTTTGGAAGGGAGGTGGCCATTATAAAGAAATTCGTTTTTTTTAAGTCAAAAAAGTAGCTCGAAAAGTACGAATTTTTGTTTTTTATTTTCAATACGACTAGCCGGAAAATTTTCATTGAATACGAATCAGCAAATTTCTTTTTTAATAACATTAGTCAGCAAATTTTCCATTTTAACCCCCCCCCCCAGATTTTTGCTCAAGTTATGTCTCTGATTCTTACCCTCAACATTTTCAAGTACCTATTACTGAATATTTTCACATCGAGCAGGAAATTGAAATTGGATTGCATATTTCTGGGGGGGGGGGGGGGGTAAGGGTAACCGGGTAGGAAAAAAATTGTAAAAACCATCAATTTTTCAATTTGGGTAGCTCCAAAAAAAATCTTAGAATATATATTGCATCTTGCTAAATTCCAAAAGCCCATAACTCCATCCATAAAATCACGAGACCTCCAGTTTGTGTCATTCTTCATCACTTGATCACTTCTGCTTTCGTGGCATCATGTAATTTTTAGCCAAGTTGACGTGAAACGACCCAAAAACTATTAGAATAAGTCATTAAGTTATTACATTTCTATTCACTTTCAATTTTAGGAAACATTTTTGGCTAAAAATTTTCTAGCTCTTGAATTTTTTCCCTCTAATCGAAGATACTGATAACAATTGTTTTTCAAATCTGACCAATAACGTCCTTCGAAAAACCCACATTCCGCACTCAAAACCGAACAAAGTTTAGCTAGGTCTAGGTTGATCGAGCGAACAACAAATCTAATTTCAAATAAAACAACTTATCGGTACCGATATACTTCACCACTCGTGTACCTAACTTCCAGAAATGCACATCTAGGTCATTTCAGCGTAATCGCAAATTGCATCTCGGAGAATATTCGTTTTCCACGTCACATAACTTCGCACCCGTATAACTTTTGGAAAACAAAATTTTTTCTTTTAAATTGCATCCCAGGTCTGAGAAAAGATTCCAAAATGGTCAGCAACAATTCGCGAAACGTTCTTCAACGTACCTATCTTTCTCATACACTCGACGAAGCGAATATGTAGATGGAAATTGAATATTCGTCGTTCTCGCGACAAACATACTCCCCAATGGATAGGGGGAAATCATCGTTAAACGCATTACATAAAATTATCCGTTCGAATTCCCTTTTGTCAACACTTTAAGCTCTCGTCATCCCAATACGGGGCGCGTTTATTTACATTCGACAAAAAAATCCACTCAAACAGCGATCTTTTCGGTGGCAGAAAAAACCGCCGAGAAGAAAACGAACCTGTTAAAATACTATATCGTCTCGCTTTTAAACTTTATTTACAAAAAAGCTTTCGAGATAGACGGCTCACCAACGCCATAGCCTAAAATACAAACCCCCAAATTACTTAAACACCATATTGAAGCCGGCGTCGCGTCTTTTTCTCGCGTACGTACGTAATTTCGTAAGATGACGACAAAAACACCGAATTCGCTTTACAAAAAAGATTGATTAACCGACGAAAAACTCTTTATTTCAGCGATTTTCCGAAACGCCTATTTTTCCTATTTTACACAAACACAATTTCCTATACGGCCGAGCCAGTCATTTTTCTTCGTCCGTACGTACCGCGTGTATTTCTCACGTATTCGTACGTGTATTGTGCTGCATTTGCATCCGATACGTATCGATACGTTAATTCGATTTAAACCCATATGCCACGTCTTACTGTACTTATGCCAGTACAGGATGTTTTATGAATAAGTATGGTCGAAATATGTACGTATAACAAGATTCGCAACACATACGTCAATCGTATGGATTTTTTTTGAAAAAAAATTGCGAAAAAATATTGCACGGTTGTTTTTTTGAACAAAATTGATGATGGTTTTTGTGAAACAATTTCCTTGAAAAAATATTATATAGAAACACGAACGCCAAAAAAATTTGAGCAAAAAAAGATGAAATTTTCACAATTTTATTTCAAGATTTATTATTTTTTCAGAGGAAAAATATCGAAATTTGGTGATTTTAAAAATTCAGATGTCAATAAGAAAATTCCAAATCATTTTGTAAAATTTAGAGGGAGCAGAGAATACCAAAATTATTTTAGAAATTTCACAACTCACAATAATATTGACAGGCTGCGACATTGTATTTTATCGTCATCGATGATGAAATAGATCGAAAATGTCCAAGGGTCTTCAATTCTTCATCAATTAACAAAGATTAATTCAGGAGTTTTTCTTTGCATGGGGTTGAAATAATGATACAGTTCGTTAATGTGAGTCCTTTGGTCCTTTCAGATAATCCATGTGTTTTGAGATGAGACGTTGTCAAAAATTGACCCCAAAAAGCATCGATGGGCTAGAATAGACTAAAATGATTGAAAATACGTTGGGCACATTTCTCGGGTTTTCGTACTTTTAGAAAATAGTTACTTTTTTGGAGAATAACCCAAAAATTTAGAAAATGAAAATTTTCACCCAAAATTATGTGTAATTTTATTCAGAAAATAAAAATATTTTTTGACAAAGGTAATTTTCACAGCTTTGTATATGAAATTTTTTTTCTGAAAATCGAAATTTTTACCAATGATGATCATTTTGACCAAAAATGATGATTATTTTCAGAAAATGGTAATTTTTTCTACAAAATGATAATTTTTCGGATTTCTCAATCAATTTACTTTTAAAAAATGGTTATTTTAGGGCAAAAAAGAATTTTTTTGGAAATTTGTCTGACACGAGTCGTTCAAATTCAAGCCCATTTCTAAAATGAAACAATCGTGTAGAGAGGTTGTCACATTCGAGAAAACATTTTCGAACTACATTTCATCAATGTCGATGAAATGTTGCAGCCCGTCGACATAAGTGTAGCACTTTTAAATTTATCGAAAGAGATATCGAAATCCGTGAAAGTCGGTCCTCAAGAGAGGAGGTGGGACCAATAATAAAAAATTTTCATCAAATAATTTTCAATTTTGAATCCTCTCTTTCGTTCCCAAGAGCAAAATTTTCGGTTTAGAGTAGAGGTGACTTTTGGAATGGATTTAATGAGTCAAAGTTTCCCTTGCCATTTGAGAAAATTAATAAGATTTTCATTATTTTAATCCAGAAGGGGACCCCGAAGGGAGCAGAGGGGAATCTTCGGCCTACTTTCTCAAATGTACCATTTCCAGACTAAAAAATTGGGATCGAGTCAGACATTTTTCAGAATTTATGCCTATTTTTAGAGAGGGGGGGGGGGTGGATTTTCTTTTGAGATGTAATTATAGAAAAACTGTACCTACTTTAAGTGAAAAAAATCTGAGAAAGTTAATTTTTATTGGTAATTTTTGATCTTTCATCTCAACTAAAGTTTATTAGGTATCTACTTTCAAGGTTTGAGAGAATTTTCAAAAAAAAAACGATTTTTTTCTTTTTTGCGTTTCTCCCTTCAGAGTGAAATTTTCCTTTATTTTCTGTATTTGTGACCGTGAGAGATGAACGGGGTCTGATATCCAAAAATCTTTTCTTTTTTTAAAAAAATAGGAAATGTGTTTTTTTTTCAATGGAAGCGATCCCAAGTTCCTATGGAACAATAATAACCGACAGTAATGCAATGATGAATTAATGACGAAAACGTAATTTGACAAAAGAAAAAACGAATTGCAGCGCACAGAAGTGCACAAAACTTCTTTACCCCACTTTTAATGCCCGAACGAAAACACGTAGCAGGCGTAGCAGAGTAATTAGTGTTTCCATAACACCAAAATTCAAACGCGGTTATCTCGAGAACAAGTTTTGGTCATTAATCCCCTTTCTTCCTCCCTCGGTCACATTTGTATTTGCAATTAAATTCGAATTTCAAAATTTCAATAATATTTTAATGATGACCATTGCAATTGAACAATTTGAAAATGTGCATATAAGTTCTATTTTTGCCGAATTAGTTTTTTTACAATAAATTTTGAAATAGTTCTTTCACTTGAAAAATTTTAGTGTAGAGATAATTATGTAAATAACACAGAATAAAGAATTAGATATCAGTAGCTCTCAAATTTTAGATACGTGTGATTTTTTCACTTTTTTTCAAAAATCCTCCATGATTGAAAAGCAATTTACAAAAAAATTGTATGTATGAGCAAGTTTTTGAAAAAAAAAACAAGGAATGAACTTGAAAAAATTATATTTATACTCGTACGTTGCATTTTTTTTTTATTAAAATCTTTTTACTTTCTAATGAGATGTTTTGATGAAATAGAATTTTTTTCAGTTTTAGGTCCTTAGTTTCGAAACTCATTATTATGTGTACAATTTTTTCCATAAATTCGTGTTCAAATTTTAAAATGAGAAAGTTTTTTTTTGTATTTTTGACAACGAAATGATAAAATAGGTACCGTAATAATATGAATAATTAACTAATCGAGTTGACATAGACAGACGCTCTTACATTCTTGATTATTTTCAATTTTAAAA
Source organism: Pseudococcus viburni (assembly GCA_033439095.1). NCBI lineage: Eukaryota > Metazoa > Arthropoda > Insecta > Hemiptera > Pseudococcidae > Pseudococcus > Pseudococcus viburni. The sequence goes on along the minus strand of JAVBJF010000480.1, from coordinate 86,073 downwards.
AATTTTCAGGAATTAAAAACTGCCAATTTCTAAATGCTGAAAAATATTTTATCAAAAATAAATGAACAAAAGGGTAGTCTGCTTCCGATACAAAAAATTCCCTACATTTGTTATGCGAAATTTCTTCGCAGGATGCTTTATTTCCACTTGAAACAACCAAAAAAATAAAAAAGAATTCAAAATTTTTTATTCGAATTTACATAGATCTGAGATAGGAGTTCGAGGATGAAAAACATAAAAAACGGTGTTTTATTTCGAAATGATTCTTTTCTTTTTTTTTTTGAAAAACTCATAGCAGGAAACGAACCGAACTTGGCATTATTAAACAGTGGCGCAACCAGAAATTTCTCATAGAGGGGGTCCAAAATTTCATAATTTTTTGAGAAATTTTGAGTTTACCCCCCCTCCCCCTCCACACACTAAATTTCCTTTTACTATAACAGGCATCATAGCAGGTCACTTTTTTCGACTTTGGTCTCTAAAAGTTACTTTTTTCATTCAAAGGTCACTAAAAGTCACTTTTTTCGCATTTTCAAGCAAAAATTCAAATTTTTATGTAAAAATTACTTACTATTTTTCAAATTTTTTTAAGAAAAAAAATTAAAAGTTGATAATGATTTTTCAAAAAAATTTTGCCATCGCTTCGCTCGGGCAGTATTTCAATAATTCTATTTCTAAATTTGAAAAAATTCTGTTTTTTTAAATCAGTAAAGTAATTGATTTTTTAATCAATTCCCCATTTGACAGAATAAATCAATAATTTTGACAAAAATAAATCAATCAAACAATTGAAATATCGCAGATTTTCAAATAAATTCATTTCACTGATTCAAAAAGGCACAGTTAATAAATTCATTTCACTGATTCAAAAAGGCACAGTTTTACGAAAATTGACTGATTTAGATTTAGAGAGTAGATATAGGTCATATTATATTAATTGTTTGTTCGAAAAATCTCGTCATTTTTCAATTTTTCTTTGCTGAAATCTGTATAATTAAATTAATTATGTATATCTGCCTCCTAAAGTACCTCTAAAAAAATTAGATTTTTAGATTACCTAATTTTTTCATTGAATTTTGACCCCTCCCCTCATTTTTTCCTGAATTCTGAGCTCTCTTTTAACTGTAAAAAAACTTCCCCGAAAAAATCGAATTTTTGGTTACTTTTTGGTTATTTTTCGGTCACTTTTTGGTCACTTTTTGCTCAAAAAAGTCACTATAAAAGTCACTTTTTTTCTTCAAAATTTCGCTATGACGCCTGTAATTAAAAAAATCTCCCAAAACTGTAAAATTGCTTCCCCAAAAAAATTAAATTTTTGATCACTTTTTGGTCACTTTTTTCTCAAAAAAGGTCACTAAAAGTCACTTTTTTTCTTCGGAATTTCGCTATGATGCCTGCTATAAAAACTCTAAATTCAAACTTGATAACGTTCTCATGCGATTTTCATAGCATGTTTAAAGAAAAAAGCTGATGAAAATGTTATTTTGGAACAAATAACTGTCATACTTACTAATTATTTTGACGTTTTTTTTCTCTCTCTCTCTCTTTTAATGAGTTCAGACTACAAGTATTAACCCAGCCTTATATTGTGACCTTAAAACCCCCCAAAAAAGTACCTAACAAATCCAAGAACCAAGAAGTGGCGCCAGAAGATTTTTTTGGGAAGGTGCAAACTGGGTAAGGAGACTTGGAATATCAGAAGAGAGCCATTTTTTGCATAGTTGATAGAAATATGTAGTTCATATAATTGTGATTTCATTCATGCCCGAACGAAGCGAGGGCGAAGCTTTGAAAAAAGTTGATTTTTAATGCTCCAAGAGGGCATTTTTTCACGTAAGTTCCTGACATCGGAGGGGGGGGGGGTCGAAACCCCCAAAAACACCCGTAGCTACGCCCTTATTATTAAAAGAGAAAACATTTGAAAATTTCAACCTCGAGTGAAGTTTTTTCTGATTTTTCAGAATTGAAATACAATTTTTCCAATTTTTTCGACTCGAAGTATAAATTTTCTAAAAAAATTTGTCACTATTCACAAATTTCCCTTTCACACCTAATTTTTCAATTTTCCTTATTAAAATGCAATATTATGATCATTGAAGAGGCCAGAGACCAGGTGCTCCTTCTAACACCTTTCTGACCCTGTCCATTAGGGTGGCCCTTATTTATACTTGGTGGAAAAAAAATGTTGGAATTGTTTTCGGGACCCCCCCCCCTAGTTTGGTGCCACTACATGAGAAAATGACGTACAAAAAATTTCAGCCCAATCGATGCATGTTAATCCGTCCCTCAAAGCCCATTTTGAAAAATTGATGGAGCGCGCCCGAGCTGATAATATTCCACTACGGCCACGCGGAAACGAAACGCTAAAAATACCCCTAGTGACCCGGCGACTTAAAATTCACGCCAAAGGCATGGAAATGAAGATAGAATGTTCTGGTTTGCGGCATTCGATTCCTTATAAAATTTGGAATCGGAAAAGCTAATTTTCAATTTTTTTTCGCCCCCGGGAGGAAAAGCGCTAGGGGTTTACAAAGTGCAACTGAACAGAAAAAATCAAATTATTTGATAAAAATTTTTCAAACACATTTTTCGAGGGGAAAGAATGAAAATTTAATTCTAGGGGTTATTCAGAGCATCCGAACCCAGTTTTGGGGTCATTTTGACTTCGAACTACCACTAGTACCCAAAGTGAGGGAAGGGGGAGGGGATGAAAAAATATTTCGAAAAATTGAGTGTGGTATCAAAATCCATATTTTTTACTCGCGAAATCCGCTTCCGATTTTACTTTATCAAAACCCCTAAAATGGGCCCATGGGGGGGGGGCAGGGAAACACCAAAATAAAAACTTTTTCGAGTGTGGTATCAAAATTCACGTTTTTTTTACCCAGTGAGTTAGTTTCCGATATTTCTTCATCAGAACCCCCAAAATGGGCATTGGGCCCATTGGGCCCATTGGGGAGGTGTCAGGGAAAGGCCAAATCGAAAACTTTTCATATGAATCAAGTGTGGTATCAAAATTCACGTTTTTTTTTACCCAGAGAGTCCGTTTCTGATGTTACTTTATCAAATGCCCCAAATTGGGGCCATTGGGGAGGTGTCAGGGAAAGGCCAAATCGAAATCTTTTCATAAGAATCGAGTGTGGTATCAAAATTCACCTTTTATTTCGACACCCCACTTCATATTTATGTAAAATTCTCAATTTGGGTCCTCCTCAACACCTCCCCAATGGGCCTATTTTGGGGATTTTGATGAAAGTAAAATCGGAAACGGATTCTCTGAGTAAAAACGTGAATTTTGATACCACACTCGATTCTTATGAAAAGTTTTTGATTTGGCCTTTCTCTGACACCTCTCCAATGGGCCCATTTTGGGGCATTTGATAAAGTAACATCAGAAACTAACTCTCTGGGTAGAAAAAAAAACGTGAATTTTGATACCACACTCGATTCTTATGAAAAGTTTTTATTTTGGCGTTTCCCTGCCCCCCCCCATGGGCCCATTTTAGGGGTTTTGATAAAGTAAAATCGGAAGCGGATTTCGCGAGTAAAAAATATGGATTTTGATACCACACTCAATTTTTCGAAATATTTTTTCATCCCCCCCCCCTTCCCTCACTTTGGGTACTAGTGGTAGTTCGAAGTCAAAATGACCCCAAAACTGGGTTCGGATGCTCTGAATAACCCCTAGAATTAAATTTTCATTCTTTCCCCTCGAAAAATGTGTTTGAAAAATTTTTATCAAATAATTTGATTTTTTCTGTTCAGTTGCACTTTGTAAACCCCTAGCGCTTTTCCTCCCGGGGGCGAAAAAAAATTGAAAATTAGCTTTTCCGATTCCAAATTTTATAAGGAATCGAATGCCGCAAACCAGAACATTCTATCTTCATTTCCATGCCTTTGGCGTGAATTTTAAGTCGCCGGGTCACTAGGGGTATTTTTAGCGTTTCGTTTCCGCGTGGCCGTAGTGGAATATTATCAGCTCGGGCGCGCTCCATCAATTTTTCAAAATGGGCTTTGAGGGACGGATTAACATGCATCGATTGGGCTGAAATTTTTTGTACGTCATTTTCTCATGTAGTGGCACCAAACTAGGGGGGGGGGGGGGTCCCGAAAAAAATCCCTACTTTTTTTTAAGGGCCACCCTACTGTCCATGGCTCTGAATCCAGAGATCAAAACGCAGACTGGATTAAAAATTTATACAGATAAATTTCAAGTCAAAAAGTAACATTTATAAAAAATTATCAAATTCCAATTCTGAATTTTTTCATTCCCTCCCAGCTAGATCTTGTTTCTGCTCGAATATTTTCACTCTTGATCTCTTGCCTTCCTCCGACATTGCGCCTTGTTAAACGATTAAAATTCTTTGTTTGTTCGGAGGTGTTAATTTACAGCGTAGTTTACAATTAAACGTTGAATAAATACGAGTAATTAATCGGTGAAAAGTGACGTTAATTCGAGCCAAGTTTTACGCTGTATTTATAAGAAAACCGTTGCAAAGTATGCCGTCAGTCGAGCCATTCATTATGGTTTACGTTTATTTGAAGTTTTGTAAAGTTGTTAACCATTTGGTCGGATTAATTTCAACGTGCTCGTATACCAAGCTACCTATATATACTTATTATACGTATGGTATGTTGGCACATATATCAAAAGCTACCTAAATATGCCACGGTTAAATTCTAATTGGAATCCGTGAACTGGAATATAGCTGTAGAAAAAACACCCATCATTGGCTATAGATATAGGTATACTCGACGTATACGTACGTATCAACGTAACGTAATTTTTCGTTCTTCGAATAGGTAATTTTCTAAAATGTAAATTCCAACCGAGTTGTTTTCAAGTATCAAGGACGTGGGCGAGGGTACCACCGCCGTATTGTAGGTGAATAGGTAAATATACGCTGAAATTATTTTTCGCGACTTCGCCATCGTTCCGTCGACGCGATTTTCAGCGTAATTTTAACTCGCTAGCTATTCGTAATACGATTTAAGTGCCTTGGAAAAAGGAATGCCAGTTATCTGAGAAGTTGCGAAATTGTCGTTTTACAACTTCGCTCCCAGTGTCTGCGACGTAGGTAAAAAGTTTCCGAGTCGTAGAGAAGAATACTTACTTTGTTTTGTAATTATTTGTTTACCTAAGAGTAGTTTCTTTGAAAGTCTCGAAAGTATTGTACAAGGCGAGATGATGATGGTATTGTTTTTCTGTTTTTTTTTGGCAGATTTTTGGTACCGGTTATCGCTATTTCGTATTTGTATACGCAGATGGCTCAGATCATCGAAGAACGATCCGATGAGACTATTATTGTGCACGGATTCGAGATCCATTTGAAAGGATCGCTCAGGAGATATTATTCGAGACGGTTTTCCGGGTGAGTGGCTTTAATTATTTTAAATTTGAGTGATTTACGACGATACGTATTTCTTGAGATTTATGAGAAAAATATTTTCATAAATCGACATTCGTGGAAATATTTTCATATATGCATGAAAGAAGATCAAAAATTTATCTATCAATTTATTTCGACAGAGGAGTCCTGCACCCCCCCCCCCCCCCCCACCCTCCCTCGGTCGATCCTCCGGGACATTTTTTTTTATTGAAAAAGAAATTCTAGGGAATACTTCTAGCGATTGTCCTAAAAAAAAAACTGGCCCTACTAACAAAATGGCGGCTTTTTTGATTGACCTTCCCTCTCAAAATCAACATTTTCTCTTCTAACACCGAAACGATACGACATAAATGACAACTTCGATACAACATCGAAGTTATCAGTTTGAATTTGGAAAATTTTTGTGACCAATAAATCAAATTTTTGAAAGTGTAATTTTTTTTTTTGGGGGGGTCTTAGGCACACCATTACTTATATTTTTATTTTCGCCATTATTTTGGTGGTCAAAAAATTTGGCTTGATGTTGAGGCTTTTGGATGAGTTTTGGCCCCTTCCCCTCGAAAATACTTGCTCTGGGGGTCCAAAATTTTTGTCAGAATTATTTCTCACTGTGACTCAACTTTTGGGGTAGGTTTCTTCAAAATACCTTTCGGGGTCCAAAACACCATACTTATCCTGCTATTTGCATTTTCACGATCTGTAACTTCAATTTCCCCCTCCCTCTGTAGAGAACAATACGTGGTATCCAATTTCAAGGTCAATGAGTCAGAGAGATGTAAACATTCAATTTCATTTCATCTTTTTTTTTTTGGAATAAGGTGACCGAGGTACCATGCCGATTCCTCCGCCTAAAGATGTGAAAAATCGTGTTTTTAATGTTAAATTCCCCCCCCCCCCTCCATCATAACCCTCATCTCTACTTCATTATTTTTAAAATTCAATTAAGTACATTAAAAAATTGAAAAATGACTTTTTAAAAAAATAATAAATGTATACCTATGTTTATCCTGAATTGATAAAACTGTATGAAAAGAGGTTAAAATTAATAAAGTTCATAAAAAATTGAGAAAACAGATACCGAAAATTTATTAAATTGATGAAACTTGATGGAAATTGATAAAATACCTAACTTACTCGTATTTGATGCCTGAAAATCCTAAAGTTGATCAAATTTACTGATTTGATGAAATTGGATGAAGTAAAATATGAAGTAAAATTCATTAAATTTGTAATATTAGATGAAAAGCAAACCAATAATGAAGCATGATGAAAGTTAATGAAATTTGTTATTTTGAAAACATTTGATGAAAAGAATAAAAGAAAACTTGATTAAATGTAGGTAATTTAATTCTCTAAATTGATAAAAATTGAAGTATTAAATTGTCAAAATTCATTAAGGATATGCTCTCGCTTGTTATCGGTGGATAAATTTAAGATCACACCTATCTTGAGCATCATTAAATAAAAATGGTTTGAAAATTTAATATGTGCTTTGGAACAACGTTATCTTTTGAGGTATTTTTGAGATATTTTCAAAATTCCTCTTCCATCTTTGAAAAAAATTAATTTTCTGAAAAAATTGGACAAAGAACAACAAATTTTTTTTAAGAATTCTTTTTTTTTAAAATTGAAGAAAAATTTTGAAAATATCTCAAAACACCTCAAAAGATGAAGTTGTTCTGAAGCACATATTACAAATACAGGGTATATTTTTATTCGTCAATCATCAAGATATCGCAATCCTAAATTTCTCATTGAAAACAACCGAGAGCGTATCCTTAAATTAATAACATTGGTAAAAATTGGTGGTAAAATCCATATAAACATGTTTAACAAAAAAATGAAGAAAGTAGATAAAATTTGACAAATTAATTTTTTTTGCAAAAATTAACTTTTTTAAAATGAAAATTGACTTTTTAAAATAAAAATTAACTTTTTTAAAATAAAAATTGACTTTTTTAAAAATAAAAATTGGACTTTTTAAAATAAAAATTGACTTTTTTAGAATAAAAACTAACTTTTTTAAGAATAAAAATTGGCTTTTTAAAATAAAAATTGGCTTCTTAAAATAAAAAAATTACTTTTTAAAGTAAAAATTGACTTTTTAAAAAATAAAAAGTAGCTTTTTTAAAAATAAAAATTGGCCTTTTAAAATAAAAATTGATTTTTTTAGAATAAAAATTGACTTTTTTAGAATAAAAATTGACTTTTTTAGAATAAAAATTGACTTTTTTAAAAATAACAATTGGCTTCTTAAAATAAGAAATAACTTTTTAAAATAAAAATTGATATTTTTAGAATAAAAATAATTGACTTCTTTAAAAATAAAAATCAGCTTTTTTAAAAATAAAAATTGACCAATATTCTCTACAAAAATAAACTAAATTATTTTTTGAAAAATATACCAAAATTTACTATTTTACTAAACCTATTGAATTTGATTGAAAAAAATGACGAAAAATTTGCTAAGTAGATAAAAATTGATATTTACAAGACTAAATGAAACATTGATAGAAATCACCACTTATATAAAACTATCAAAATTGAAATGTACAAAGGTTGTTTCATTGCTTGTGTCTAAATTTTTATTATTTTATAACCCCATGAGCCACTATGAAAATTGATACAAATTATTTAAATATGTGATATCAAATCAAAACAAGAGTTATAAATTTAAAAATCGATCAAGCTAATTGTAAATTAATATTAATTTGATAACACTTGATGAAGATCATAAAACTTACATTTTGATCAAAGTTGATGTAAAAGTTGAAGAAATTTCACAAAATTCATCAAAAATATGATACTGATTATGAATAGAACACACGAAATCATTGATTTAACGATTCAAGGAATTCATTAAAACATGCTCATTAATTCAAATTTTTATGAAAATTTTTCATAAATTGGATTCAGTGTAAGTACTTACCTATTGCTGCTTTGTAAAAATAATTCAATTCATTTTTTTTTTTAGAAAAAACATAGTTTTACTATAAAGTTTTATTAAAAATAGGCAATTGGTAGAAAATATGCTGTTTAAAATTCTAACGTACAAGCATCTCTTATCCAATTGTAATTTCGTCGAAGAAAATTTTAAAATTCAAAATTTTTACGTCGAAATCACGCTTTCATAAAATTGACCATTGTCTTAATTATGCTTGCTTTTCTTCGCATATACATATTTCATCTGTGAAGTATCGACACACCTTGTAAATTATTCCAATTCACTCCAGCATGACAAAAGCCTAAATTTGAATATAGACTTCGGTAAGTACCCTAAACGGACAAAATTTCGTTCTTGACATTGAAATTTTATCCCAACATTTCATTAATTTTTCGCTAATTAATTATACCCATCTATTTGTTGAATTTCTTTCGTCCTTATCTCTTTCTTTTCTACCCTTATAATTGACGAACAATCTATTTTTTCACCGAATGACGCAGATAATTCAAGTACAATATTGGTTCAACGAAAAAAAACCTATCCCTACCAAGCGCGGCAACTTGAAATTTTCCCATGTGGTGCCCAAAATTTTTCTGAACACGTAGTAAAATAATGTTCAAACCTAGCTCTATTATAATGTAGGTACTTGATGTGATACTTTTCATTTTTCAACTTCTACATAAAATACAATACAAATACGAGTAGCCCAGTCATTTTAAGTCCGAACCTCCAAAAAATTCTTGCGCTTCTGAATTTCACATTATTTGTGTAGAATGGCCTCCCAAACAACATCCTAAAACTTGCACCCCGCAAGTGTCCGGCTACCCATGCAATAGGGTAAAAACCACCCTCAAAACCAGTTTTTCGCGTTTTACGCCGAAATAGTAGTTTAAATCAAAAAATGTCAAGAGTAAACGTTTTTTCTATGTTAAATTTCCTATAGAAATACTATAGAACTTTTTTTGAAAATTTTCATTTTTAGGCCAGTTTTGAAGGGTTGAAAATAATGATTTTTCAAAATTCACGATTTCTTTCATTTTACGAGGTTATACGACATTTTTGGAGAAAAATCATGAGAAACAAAATTATTTTACATTGAATTATCAATAGAAGACATCCTTCCGTTTTTACAAGCGGTTAAGGGTGGTGCGAGGAACATGGTAAGGGATGAAAGAGGCTGTTTTTAATGGAAATAACAATGATGGTAGGACTAATTAAGTAGAGTGGAACAAAAAAAAAATACCCTGAATTTTGATCAAGTTCACAGGGATGGTTTGTTTGGAGTTGGGAACCTACCATAAAAAATTTCAGCGCCATAGCTCAAAGTGGGGTAAAGCCAGGGGTTCATAGAATAGGGTCGTTTTTGAAAAAATCGCAGTTTTTCTAGGGTACACTCCAACTAAAATGACATAGAAAAGGGGGGAAGGGGCGCTAAAAAAAAAGTACAATTTGAGTTACTACACCTCTTCGAACCATTGGCGGCTTAAATCGAAACCACTTTTAGAAGTTCCTTCGCAAATTCAAAAGTTACAGATCGTTAGGAAATTATGGTTTTATGTTATCTGAAAAATGAAATGACGTTCCTCTGGTTACCAAAATTCAACCAACATTCAAAAATTGACGTGAAAAACTATTTTCGAAATGAAAAATTAATAATTCTTCGTTTTTGTGGTTCCAACTTCCGATTTTTGTAAAAAATATTTTTTTGCTCAAATTTTCCAATTTTTTATTACAAAACTTTTTTACTATTGTAATGGCAACACTGAAATACAACATTTTCCATTTTTTATATCAAAATAGTTTTAGTACGTCAAATTGTACTTTTTTAGCGCCCTTCCCTATTTCCTACGTCATTTTAGTTAGAGTTTACGCTAGAAAAACTGTGATTTTCTCAAAAACGACCCTATTCTATGAACCCCTGGCTTTACCCCACTTTGAGCTAAGGCGCTGAAATTTTTTATGGTAGGTTCCCAACTCCAAACAAACCATCCCTGTGAACTTGATCAAAATTCAGGGTATTTTTTTTTTGTTCCACTCTACTTAATTAGTCCTACCATCATTGTTATTTCCATTAAAAACAGCCTCTTTCATCCCTTACCATGTTCCTCGCACCACCCTTAACCGCTTGTAAAAACGGAAGGATGTCTTCTATTGATAATTCAATGTAAAATAATTTTGTTTCTCATGATTTTTCTCCAAAAATGTCGTATAACCTCGTAAAATGAAAGAAATCGTGAATTTTGAAAAATCATTATTTTCAACCCTTCAAAACTGGCCTAAAAATGAAAATTTTCAAAAAAAGTTCTATAGTATTTCTATAGGAAATTTAACATAGAAAAAACGTTTACTCTTGACATTTTTTGATTTAAACTACTATTTCGGCGTAAAACGCGAAAAACTGGTTTTGAGGGTGGTTTTTACCCTATTGCATGGGTAGCCGGACACTTGCGGGGTGCAAGTTTTAGGATGTTGTTTGGGAGGCCATTCTACACAAATAATGTGAAATTCAGAAGCGCAAGAATTTTTTGGAGGTTCGGACTTAAAATGACTGGGCTAGGAGTAGGAAAATCGATAGAAGTATAAGTATGTGTGTAGTGCTGAGCACTACATGAAACAAATTTCATGTCGTGCTCTAAACGATTCATGTAGTGCTCGAGCCCAAGAGTACCACAATACTTGCCGCCAGTGATCCCTACAACAACGTCATTTAATAAAATACTTTTATTATTTTTCTCTTTCTCGCATGTAAACCACGACCTTAACAAAGTTTGAAAAAAAAAACACAAACTAAAAATTTCTCAAAACCCTCGTCGAAAAAAAACACTCGCAAACATATCGTACATAACAAGAAATTTATTCAAATTACCGTACACATTTTAAATATGTTTTTGGCGTACCGATGAGGCAAAAAAATACCGCCGAAGACGAAGAAAAAAAAGGCCTCGAAAAGAAATATGCTAATTCTCTTACACAGTATAAAAATATCGGCAGTATAATGGAAAACGAATACGACTCATCGAAACGAAACCGAACCCGTGTTCGTATTGATTTGAAATTTTCCATATGGTATTTATTTACGACGTTTCGAGTATGCAATTTATTTTACATCGGTTTTCGCCTCTATACAAACTAATGTGAGAATGGTTACGAATTATTAACGTGTTTTTAAATACACGTAAACCCGAGGCGACCCTGAAAAAGCGAACATATTCCAGATACGAACTTCATTTACGAGTACGATTAACTTTGCTGGGGGTTCGTCTGTTTGTCTGTACCAGAAAAAACCACCTGTCGAATTCGACCTCGTTTTTCGCACAATGAAAGATGAGAAATTGCAGACATTTGTTGGCAGAACGTTCAGACATAAGTGTTTAAGTACCTTGTTTTGTTAAACGAAGGTAATTTTCGTCATTAAGACGAAAATGGTTCGAGAAATCCTGCACCGCAGTGTCCCTCTAGCCCCCCAATTTTGGGGAAAACTATGGAGAAACAAAAATATCGTGTGACATATCGATTTCTAACGAATTTGAGGACGTGAAATTCTAATATCGACTTACTTTTTGATCCGACCCCCTCCCCGTGCTCCAGCTGACCCATTCCTTCAATCTTAGGTGATCAATACGGAATTGAATATTTCGAAAAATTGCGGGGAGTGGGTCGGATCAAAAAGTAAGTCGATATTCGAATTTTTACGTCCTCAAATTCGTTAGAAATCAATATGTCACACGATATTTTCGTTTCTCAACATAGTTTTTCCCAAAATTGGGGGGCTAGAGGGACACTAAAAAGTCAAATCCAAAAAATAAGCAAATTTTTGAACTCAGCGCCCTCAAAAACCTAACCAACGACAGGTCACACGTTATTTTTCATTTTTTTGAATTTTGACCCTATTGAGGAGGCTAATAGGAGGGTTCAGAGGAGTCTAATGAAATAATTGAGTACATATTCGAAATCAGCGTCTTCGAATTAGTAGTAATCGATGTGTTACTTTACTTTTTTGAGTTTTTAGAATTGTGGACCCCTCTACCCCCCAGGGGTCTAGAGATCTCAGCTTGAAAATTTCCTAGTTGAAAAGAGGGTGAAAAGGCAGGGTGTCTAACAAGTCCTTCCGGTCCTTCCGAAGTCCTTATATTGAGTAAAAAGTCCTTCCCATTTCAAATTTTGAGACTCACCCGCCAAAAGTTAAAATAAATCACTAATATTTGAAATGTCGCTAGTGGCAACTTTGTGTGAGATGATGAAAGATGATATGGGTGCCTGAAAAAGTTCAGCTTTTGAATGCTCTTTTCTCCAAAAAATTTCGCCCTCGCTTCGCTCGGGCTCAGTAAATTTACACAATTTTATTTCCAAAATAATGGTATGAAACTTCTTCCTTTCCCAGCCTAGCCAATTAATATTTTCAAGTGAAAAAATTGTCCTTCTCACTTATCAAAGGAGGTAACGATCTCGATTGCAATTTTCAAAAATGTTTTGATTTTTTAGAAGGAAATCAGGAACGGGTCCATAGATATTGTTTTTTTTGAAAGTTTAAATAAAACACGGAAAAAAGCACAAATTTTACCTAATGAAGAAATTTTTAGATTCTGGATGCCCTTTTTTTCATAAATTTTCGCCTTCGCTTCGCTTAGGCTCAGTGAATTCACTTTTTTTTCGAAATCGTGGTAAAAACTCTTCTCTTCCATCTTAAACAATGAAATATTTTGAAACAGAAAAAATTTGTCCTCCTAAAATGAGTTTGAATTTTTTTGGTGGTGGGGGGGGGGGAGTACAATATTAATTTTGAAAAGGTCATGCTGAAAGTCCTTCCAAGGTCCTTCTATAGTCCTTCTTTTGGAGTTTGAGATTTTGTTAGACACCCTGAAAGGGCTTCTCACTGAAATTTTTTCAGATTTTTAAATAGTAGCTTTCATCTTTTGTTCTAATCAAGAAAATTGAGCTTTTACCACCAAAGTTCAACTTTGAACTTTTCAAAATGTGATTACTGCTTCTGAATCTCCTATTAATTATCTTTCAGACCCCGCAAACAGTCTTCCCCCAAGTACAACCTATCTCGAGATATGGGCTTTTGAAGTTGGGGAATTTGGCTAAAAATTTCGAGGCCCGCCTCCCTGCCTCTTTGAGGGTTAGAAAAGAAATGATCGCGGTTTTGTGAATAAACCACCAAGGGGAACTTGTAAAAAAAATTGAACGAAATCGGAAGACCCGACTTCATTTTTATTCTGTTTTAGTATGGAATAGCCCAATACAAAATGTTGAAAAAATTGAAAAATATCGACATGTATATCAAAATCAAGGTTTTTTGGGTCAAGGAATTCAATTTTGAGGTTATTTTTCTCCTACACTCCCCCGGGGAGGGGGAACTTACAAAATTTTTAAAAATTAAAAATGTCGACATGTACATATACCAAAATCTAGGTTTTTTAGGCCGAGGAATTCGATTTTGAGGTTATTTTTCTCCTACACTCCCCCGGGGAGGGGGGACTTACAAAATTTTTAAAAATTAAAAATGTCAACATGTATACCAAAACCTAGGGTTTTTAGGTCGAGGAATTCAATTTTGGGGTTATTTTTCTTTTATATTTCTCAAGGGAGGAAGTTTAAAAAATTCAATAATATTGATATGTATGTCAAAATCTGAGGGTTTTGGGTCCAAAAATTTGATTTTTGGGTATTTTTCCTCAATTTTAATGATAGGTAGGCCACTTATTTCATTTAAATTGCAATAACGGATTCGTTTTTGAAAATATTATTACAGAAAATTCAACATGAATTATTCATTTTCAAAAATAATTGCCTTTTATTTAATTTTCTTTTCCTTCTGTTTTGGAATTTAAAAAAAAATTATTGGCTTCAATTTTAATTCACCTAAGAACAATTTTTGTTTATTTTTTGAAAATTTTGATATTGGTTTTCCTAATTGAAAAAGAATAAGTGTAGATACATTTTTACCAATTTTTTAGAATTTTTATATTGGTACTTCTTCTTCTGAGAAAGGTAGAAGAAAAATAATCCTAAAATTGTATTCCCTGGCTCAAAAAATCAAAATTTTGATGTACAGGGGTCAATAGGTTTCAATTTTTCAAAATTCTGTATTGTTTTCCCCGTCCTTGATGGATATGGAAGTAATAAAATAACCCAAAAAGTCGGTAAAATTGAATTTATCGACCCAAAAAACCTAGATTTTGATATGCATGTCGATATTTTTCAATTTTTTAAAAATTTTGTATCAGTACCCCCTCCCTTGAGAGGTGTAGGTGAAAAATAACCTCAAAATTGAATTCCTCGACCAAAAAAAACCTAGATTTTGACATACATGTCGAAAAATTTTGATTTTTTGCAAAATTTTGTATTATTACCCCTCTCCGAAAATTTTGCTCAAAAAATGACCAAAAAATTGTATTCGTCGTGAAAAATTACTGTAATATCGAAATAATTTAATTCCATTGGAGTGCTACACCATAAATTAAATAGAATGAACAATAATTTTACCCATCCGGCTCACTGTGGCAAATAGTTATTCTACTTTGATGACGTATCCGCCGAGAGGAAAGTATCCAAAGAATGTTTTTTTATTCGAATAAACGATTGGAGCGTGAAAAGGAATATTAAAAGTATACCCGATTGCCAAGCAGTGGCGACCAGAGCATAAAAAATACCAGCATCGGGCAAATACTTCGGACAATTGAAAATACGACGAATTTTCGTGAAAAATGCGGGCCAGGGCGAAGTTTACCACGCTTTGATATTTTTCATCCAAAATGACAAAGCACGAATCCGGAGACGAAGCAACGTTGAAATATTTCATTAGTATAACTTTTTCTACTCTTCATGGATGACCCGTATTTGCTTTGACAAAATTTCAATTATTTTTTTTTTCAATTTACTCGCAGGCAAATGTAACTCGTTAAATTTTTTCGGGGCGAAAAAAAAAACGAAATCAAAGCGGTCGAGTAATTTTTTCTAAACGTATAAAGATTTCTTTGCTTATGACGAAATCACCCAAGCGTGAATTTTTTTACATTTGTGAAAAAAGCTGCTATACCCTTCTGTGTATAAAAATAACCCAAAATAAGTTCTTGCCCTCGTACGAATATCCACTTTCACGTTATCTGCTCCCTGGTTCGCGTACGTGTTGGCGATATTTTCGGTCTCGTGACACGTATTTATATACGCACTTCCGCGTGAAAAATTTGTTTACGTGAGTCTGGCGAGGTGTTTTTATAAAATTAATAAGGTCCCCGTATCCGGCTTGGAAAAAGGTCGCATGTCTATCGGTATAAAATTACTTCCTCGAACCCTGCCCCGCCTCGAGCTAAACTTCTGTACAACCACAAAACTATGCCATGAGGGTACAGTTATGACGAAATTTCATTGCGGATTCGTCGATCTCGTTCGTTTTCGTGTCTGGAGAGGGTGTACTTTCATCCATTATAATTCAATTTTAAATCCGCCAAATGCTTCTGCAATTTGGATAACTTAATTGTACGTGTGTTGCTGTCTGAGTTTAATTCGCAAACACGTAGGTAGATGTGGCCCATAGTTTTGTATTTGGTTTCGCACCATGTGGTAGAAAAGTTTCCCAGATCGAATTTTTTTTTCAAAATGTGATTTAAGTATGAAGATACGAATGCGGAATTTATTAGACTAATGCACCGTTTCGTAAATCACATTTTGTACAGAAACAATACGAATAACGAAATTACCAATCGAATATTTTCGTATTTTCAAACACTCCTGGAACGAGTTAGATACTCGAAGATTTCTATCTAGTTTTATACGTACGAGAATTAACCGCATTTGTGACGATAGTGTTTGTCGATGCGATGGTTATTTTATTTTCTGTAGCTTTTTTTCTCGTATGTGGTTTTCTGGGTAACTTTTTGTCTAAAAGATAAACCTGGTGTTTATTAGTAGTGTTGGTGTTATCAGATGTGACAGTGGGAGAGTGCTTTAATAATGGTAGATTTTTTCCCCATGCTGGGGATTCGTTTAATGAAATAATTCATTGGTGGCTAAAGAGATGAGCTTTTACTGTGTCGAAGTAATTGGCTGGTATCGTGGTGGAAAAAATTGGATTTTGTTTAAATTCTGGAAAAATTCTACGGTGAGATTAAATTTCCGGAGGATAAATTTTGAAGTTGATGATTTGGGAAATTTACATGAAATGAGTGAAAAAATTATTATTTTTTATAAGAATTACACGAAGGTGTTGTTTGAGTTCTTGTTTTTTAAAACAAAAAAAAATTGGTTTTTGGTCATGTTTTTTTTAATACAACTATTTTTTCAAAAATAACCAATTTCTTCTCAAAAACAAGAAAAAAAGTCGAAAATTTCAAAAATTCTCAAAAAGTTATTCAAAATTTACCTTACTTTTTCAAGATAAATTCATAATTTATAATTAAAATGGTCCAATTTGAGAAAAAACACTATCGAATGCCATTTTTTCTTATTTTTTAATTTTTAGGGTTTCCGGCTTCTGGAGACCGTGGAACCCTATTAAAATCACTTATTCATCATCGTCTTTCGAATTTTCTTTAGATCGATTGAAGAATGTCATTGACTTATATCTCGTGACGTCGGTGCGGCGTCAAGCTGTATCGCTGTATCGCGTTAATAAACTAATCAGAAGCGAGAAATAAATAAATAAATAACGAAGTCTATTTTATACTCACAGAAAAGACAATTTAGTTTCGTGTGGAATATTTTTCTTTTTTCCAAAGTCCAAAAAATTCAGTTAAATTTCAAAACTTTTTCCAATTTTAAATTTCTCGACATTTTATACAATTTTGTATTTTCCTCACATTTTTCCAATTTCAAATTTTCCTGATATTTTATGCGATTTTGTATTTTCTCCATCTCAACATTTTTTTTTTATTTCTCCAACTTCTAAGTTCAAAATTTCCTACCTAAAATTTTCTCAAAATTCAAGAATTTTTCCAATTTTGAATTTTTTGAAAATTATTTCCAACTTGAAGACCAATTAATATTGGATTAATATTGATCAAGCTGATATGCTGATAAATCCACAGTAAGTAAGTCAAAAAATTGTAGGTATATGAGAAAAAGGACCAAGATCTAGATGTAATTTTTTTTTCACACGTCTCCCATGTAGAAAGCCACGATCAAAGTTTCAACTTACCTATCAAGTTAATTATTTCGATTTTTGGCTAATTTTTGATATTGAACTAAAAGCGATGAAAAACTTTCAGGGGCGTTCAAATGAAAAACAATGAGAAAAAATATAATTCACCTATTTTATATTTTGAATTTAAATATGTATTTGATTACAAATTTTTTGAGAAGGCGGCTGGTCACTTTCTTAATACATATCTTTGAACTGGAAAGGCTTTTCAAATAAAAAGTTCGAATCTTTCATTCATAATTAATTCTTCAAATTTTAATAGGTATTTGAATTTGAAACGAAAAATAAAGTTAGTAAATCGTTCTTTAGGTATGAGGTTTTAACATTTATTTTCAGTTATTTATTTATTTGGATTATTAATTCCAACTTCAAAATTTTCCTATATTTTGTCTTTTTTTTTTGTCAAGTCAATATTGGACTTGGATAAAAAGTGCTCCACACGAAACAAAATCGTATTTTCCTTGAGCAGAAATATTCGCGTCTTCTGACTTACTTGTTCCGGGAACCCTCTAGCCAGGTCCCCCGGACCTCGCTTGTTTACCTATAATTTTCAAAGATGTAAAAATAACATTTTTTTATTTATGATCTTTTTTTAAAAAATTGTGACATTTTCATCAAGAATGACAAATAATTCTTTAAAATCAAGGGAAAGATGGAAATATTCGTTTTCTTTTTTGAAAAACGAAAAAAAAACCGTTTCGTTTTATTAAAAAGAAAGTAATTGTATATCGCGACTTATTTAGGTTTCATTTTTTTTTTTCGTTTCCCGAGAAAATGATGTTGGTTTTTTCGTTTTCGTTTTCACAACACTGCTTTCAATTTAAACGAGAGCAAGATTTTCAGAAAAAGCACGTTTTCAGAACCCCCACAAACGAAATTTCAGCAGGCAAGCTTGAATTTTTGATTTTTTAGAAAAGTTTAAAAAATTGCCATTTTCAACGAAAATATGATTTGTTTTTTAAAAATGTGTATTTTTAAAATCAAAATGAAAAATGAAATCTCTGCTATCCAGTAGGTATCGCCATTATGAATCCCAATTTCACATTTTTCAATCATTCCGAAGTCTCCAGCGAGATTTTGATTTATTCGGTATTTTGAAACTTTTCCAAAATGTGTGAAAATTATCTCCTTTTGAGTAGCTCTACGAAAAATTCAAACATTTATTGCGATTTCTAAACTCTCTCTGGATATTTTTGTAAATTTCAAGCAGATTCGAGTCGAGAAAAGATCACGTTAATAAAATTGCCTAACCGATTCGCCGTAAATCCGCGACACTTGCGTATTTACGGCGAATTCGATAGGCAACTTGAATAACACGATACCTGATCGCGTTGCGTTGTTGACATATACGAAAGTACCTATTGCTCCGGAGGACGTAAAAATTAATCTGAACAGCTAAAAATATGACTGTTTTTTTTTAAAAATTTATTATTCCAGAAAATTGCAAAAATTTTAAGCTTGACAATGAGTGTTTTTTGATCAATTTTCAAATTTTCAAAAAAGCAAAGATATGAATGACCGAATTTTAAGCTAAACAATTTTCGAAAAATTTTATAAGATTAGGTTATTTTTCAATTTATGAAAATTACTCAGCGAATTTAAAATTAGAAAGAATGAAAAAACGGTTGAAAAATATGACATTTTTTACGGGAACCCCCTAAAACATATTCATGATTTGAAAGTTTTTGCTTTTTACCAGCCTTAGACCTATGGAGAACTGACGAAATAATCTGTAAATCATAGATTGAGGTCAATATAAAGTAAAAATTGATAAAATATCAGTGAAATCGTGTGTTATAGGTATGTATCAATATCTCAAACTTGTCTAAACCTAGGTATTGAGAAAAAAATTGTGAGAATAGGTGTCAATTTTTCAATAAAATTTATTGAAAATTATATTATAGATATTTAAAAATCATTAAAATTATCGTATAAAAATATTCTAAATGGAAAAATTATTTCGTAAAAATTATGTAGATGTCCAAAAATGACAATAAAGTCGAGTAAAATATCTCAAGCATTATTCAAAATGTTTAGAAAATTGTCGAATATGAGAGAAAGTTGATTGAATTTTTGAAAAAAAAACCTATTAAATAAGGAAAATATACTCAAAATTTGATCAGAAATCTTCTAATTTACAAAAAAAAAAAAAAAAAAAAAAAACAGTATAAAAATTGGGAATATTTCAAAATCAATAATGCATAATTAAGTACAAAATTTTGTAATACCTTATCTTTTGCATTGTGTCACATCAAATTGAAAAAATTGCAATTTAGATTCAAAATTTGAAATACTGTACTTTTAATGATCTAAATTTTCTGGTTCTCTAATTCCTAATTTTTCATAAAGTTCTTTAGTAACTGTACAAACGTAGGTTAATCCAGTTCGCGGATTTTCGTTCGTAATTGAATTCCAAGTGCTCAACCAACCAAATGCACCTGGTTCGGTGCAAATTTTATCCTCTGGTACTGCAGAAGGATTATTATGTATTATGAAAGCCCCTTTAAATTTCGGATTTCCTTCATCCGAACAGAGGTAGCTGAAAATACGAAAAATTATCTCTGGAATCGGTATGGTTTGATTGTGCTTAGGATTCGATAAATGTATTTCTTGTGGTTGATTTGGACTCAATGTTGTGTTCATTTTTACCACACCGGATGTGCCAAAAATCAATTCTGTACCGTATACGTATTGATATCCTGGTATTTTAAAGCTCTGCAGATAATTCAGAAATATTTTCATTACGATTATTGATTCGAAAGTTTGCCTGATCAAAGTACTCGTAATTTCTTACCGGAGCCAAGGCGAAAATAAGTCGATCTATTTTTCTCAATTGATTCGAGATACTTTTCCAAACTGGTATTGTATTCATATTGGAGCAACTGGCCAGCTTCTCCGAACTTGAATTGTAATACCACGATGGTATAATTTGTGATTTTTCTAAACATCCGTAAATTTGTCCGCAAGATATTTCCGAGTCTTTTTCAGTTGACTGAGATGATGGCAAAATATCCTTCAAACTGTTTGCTTGGTTTTGCTGGAATCAAAATGATATCGATGGCAAATATTTTTTTGAAGATTTATGTACTTATGGATATTTATTGGCATTATGCAAATATTTACCTCTGAATACATCATTTCTAAATTTTTATCCTCTACATTATAATTTCTGCATTCATCTGTGCGATTCGTTGAATCACCAACTAAGTTTTCGCTTTGAACTTTCCCAAAATTTATTTGCTTGGTGTTTGGTGGCCAATGCTGAATTGCCAAAACTGGTATCCAGTGAAAAACCTAAAATGAGCTGAGCTTTGAAATTTTGGCTCCTTCGATTTCGAATTATTTAAGATCATACCATACCAATGTTGGAGATCCATCATTGAAATAGAGTTTCGTATTGTTTCCGTCTTTATATCTGATTATGTTGGAACTGGTTCGTTTTTTGGGGCAAATATTTATTTTCTTGTTCACCTGCACATTTTCATAGAAAAAAATCAATTCAAATGAGAAATAGTATTTTATAGCCCAGGAAAAATAGCATCAAAAAATTGGTTAAAAAAGAAAAAAATGTTAATCGCGATTTTATTGCTGAAAAAGCTTCTATATGATGTCCAAAGTCTGTGATAAATTCGCACCGCCCGCACCCCTATTGCTTTTTGAGGGAGATGGACCCCTTATGGGGGAGAAAATTGTTTTGCATCGATTCCGCTCAAATTCGCGTGGAGGGTTATGTAGGTGTAGAAGTACTCCCCAAAAAAATTTCAGCTCCCCCTGACCTCAGGGGACTGAGCCAGCGCTTCCCAAAGTTGGACATTTTTGACTAAAATGCCAAAAAACCGAGTTTTTCAAGTATAAAATCACCTCAAAATTTCAACTTCGAAAAATTCCATGTTTTCTGTATACATTTTGAGATGACGAATCCGACTAGCCCATCAACTTTTTCATTTGGGGTTTTTAACCCTCCGTACGGCCCATTCGAAAGTGCATAAATCGTGTTTTTTCAGCAAAAAAATGACCTCCAAAACCACGATCTGTATACTTTCGAATGGGCCGTACGCGGGGTTAAACACCCCAAATGGAAAAGTTGATGTGCTAGTCGGATTCGTCATCTCAAAATGTATACAGAAAACATGGAATTTTTCGAAGTTGAAATTTTGGGGTGATTTTATACTTGAAAAACTCGGTTTTTTGGCATTTTAGTCAAAAATGTCCAACTTTGGGAAGCGCTGGCTCAGCCCCCTGAGGTCAGGGGGAGCTGAAATTTTTTTGGGAAGTACTTCTACACCTACATAACCCTCCACGAGAATTTGAGCGGAATCGATGCAAAACAATTTTTTCCCCCATAAGGGGTCCACCCCCCTCAAAAAGCAATAGGGGTGCGGACGGTGCGAATTTATCACAGACTCTGGACATCATATAGAAGCTTTTTCAGCAATAAAATCGCGATTAACATTTTTTTCTTTTTTCAAAGTACATTTCTCCTGGGCTATTTAGGTACTGATTTTTTTCTGTAAGATAATGTCAATAAATAACTCATTCTTTTTCTGAATCATTTGTAACCTGTGCAGGGAAAATGTACCTAAAGTCGAAATTTTCAAAAATGAGTTTTTGAGCTAAAATGATGAAGGAGACCAAAAGGAACATTTTGAGACCTTGATGCGCATCCAAGGTCCATTTTTCGCCGAGATAGAGACATTTGAAGTTAAGAAAATAAGAATTCAATCAAAATAAAATTCTGAGAAAAACACGTTTTAAGTTTTTACTCTTGTTCCTCGTGTATCAATCATCAAAAAATCTGCCAAAACTACTTTCCGATACTGAAATTTCGCGAGGAATTTGTTTCTGACGTCAAAAATTACTTTAAGAGGAGAGAAAAATGAAAAATTCACTAGCATGATGAGTTTAATTTTGAAGAAAGCGGTATTACAAAGAGAAATCATTTTTTTCATACTGTATAAATTATCAAAAAAGCTCTCAGAATTTCTTTTCTGTACTGAAATTTCACGAGGAATTCGTTTTTAACACTTTAGGATAATAGCAAATCATTTACATCCATTTTCGATCATTTATATCTCAATATTCTCCAACAAAGCAATATTTCAGAAATTATGTATTTCTCAGTAGGTATAGTTGAATTTGCACACACAAATCTATGGGTATTTTACTTTATTTTTCTAGTCTGGGAGAATCCTGAGGCTCCCCTTGCCTTCAACAGACCGCATTTTGCATCACATGCACATTTTTTAACGTTCCGACTTTAGGTACCTTTTCCTCAGTCGGTTTGAACGTCATTTAGACGTGTTGTAGTAGGTTATCCGAAGTGAAATTTTGGTAACAGCTGCGTAAAGGTCTGAACCACTTAAAAACGCAAAAAAAAAAAATTGAAAAAAATTGCCCATTTTTCGTTTTTTTGCTCTAGTGCAAAATTCCGTTTTCCGACTTTAGGTACCCTGTCCCTGCACGGGTCTCATTTTTTTTTTTTCAATAGAAATATTAATGCTTGGGTGTTTTTTATTCCCGATTTCTTCTACAGAAATTCAAATTAATAAGAATTGTTCTGCAAAAAAATAAGTTCTAAAAAAATTTATTTTTACCGATTTTAAATTTTCATAATCTTCGCTGCTTTTCAATTCAACTGCACCATCTTCCGAATAAAGCTGAAATTAAAAAACCAAAATGAACGAAAAACATTCGTTGAAAATATTTTTATCAAATAAACTTAGGTGTGTTGCTTCCCACCTACCTCATAACCGATCAAATACTCTTTGCGTTTGGAATGGTAAACTGTGACCGGTTGCAGTGGCTTCTCGCAAATGGTTTGCTGAAGGTTCGGTTCATGGTGAACTTTTTTCAAGAAAATACTTTCCCTAGTGATGGAGAAATCTTCGTTGAATTTTATTTGCTTCGGTGTAGAAGCTGGACAAGCAGTGAAATAGTGATGTTTTGAACCGTTGTTGAGATATTTTATGTCGCCAAGTCTTTCGAGTTGCAGGTTGAACATTAGAGCTGGAAAATATACAGTGATATTTTTCAACCGATGGTGGGTACAGATATTTTGAATTCATCTGAGACAATTTTTAATGATCGACTCGGAATTTCTCAAAATCTAATCTATAGTCTTCATAATTTTCTTTTTTTGAGTGTTGTTGGAAAATAATTTTTTCCTCAATTTTAAGCACTCGCAAATTTTTTTACGATTCTTCGAATACAAAAATTGAAAAAAAGTCATTTTCAATTATTTTTTGGGTAAATCGACTCATTTTGTATCCATTTTTATTTAAATTTTATAAAGAAAATTTGAAAGGTTTCAAAATTTTTCAAACATTAAACTGTATAAAAAGGTTGAAAATTCTGGGACTGTCATTTTTACCATTTTTTTTTTATTGAACTTTATACAAATTTTGTGTGATTTGAAAGCTTTCGAAGTTCGACTTTTCCAAAAATAAATTGCATGCCTACGCGATACCTATACCTACATAAGCATAAAATTTTATTACAATAACGTTACCTTGATATTTATTATTACTTGACATTTTTCCATCTCCATT
This sequence comes from Pseudococcus viburni, assembly GCA_033439095.1. NCBI lineage: Eukaryota > Metazoa > Arthropoda > Insecta > Hemiptera > Pseudococcidae > Pseudococcus > Pseudococcus viburni. The sequence continues at coordinate 62,049 of JAVBJF010000480.1, read as the reverse complement.
CTTCAACTTTGCTTCTACGCCACAAAGAAAATACCACAATAATCCAAAAATTGGCAAATGCATTTTATAGGCCCGGAATATTTACGGTAAAACGTCCAGATCACAACAAAAATAACAGTGTTTGTTTTTTAATACTTTTTATTATCTTAAGTATCTGATACAGTTTCAAAAACTATTCCTAAAGACGTAAATGATGAACATAATAATTTATGAACTATTAAATTTGAATTGATAACATTGAAATCTAGTCTAAATGATTAATTTTGAAATTGATTTTTGATATTGTATTATTATCAGTGCTTATCTATTGATTTGAATTTCCGGTAATACTTTTACTGCAGATAAATTTTATCTAAAATATTTTACTTATGTTCAAATCGAACAAAAGAATTTCAAAATGTGATCTTGATCAATAATTTTATAGAAAAAAAAACCTTCTGAATATTTCAAAAAAATGAAACGTCGATTCTAAGGTGGTAAAATATATAAGGGATAATTTTTGATTAAAAATGACCATAGGTTCCAAGTTCCCAGCTCCAGCCATAGCCATATTAGGGAAGGGGGTAAACCTAGTGTCAATTGTTTGTGCTTCGTTTGTGCTCCTTCGGGAATTATCAATCGTTTGTGCTATCCTCGAGACAAAGTCGAAATGGGCGGGGCTGGAGACATGCAGCTCCGCCCATATGTGATAGGAGGTAAAACTAGGGTCAATCGTTTGTGCTTCGTTTGTGCTCGTCCCCTTACCCCCTTATTTAAAAATTTTTTCAAAATGATCTGCAATTTCAGTTACAAATTTTTCCACGAATGCGATCCCGACGATTCAAGGTGAAAATTATTCCAACTTCAACTTTTTCCAAACCCAATTTTTTTTCAATTTCTTCAATTCTAAATGTTTTTCAAACTGTATCCAATTTTTAAATCTTTCCATCAATAGACATTTTTTCGAATTTTAATTTTATTAAAATCACTACAATCTAGATTTTTTCAATTTTTTTCGATTTCAAATTTTTATAACTTCTTAAAAAATCTTCTAAATACCTACTTACTTATTGAATTTTTAAAAATTATAAAAACCTTTGCTAGTCATAACATTAGAACACCTTTGACCTTTCAACAAATAGTCCAGTGATTATTATGGTGAATTATTCTAGAATCACATTATGTTTATTGGCGGTGGTTTTAGTTTTTATAGGAGATTAATTAGTCCAGTGACGGATTGACCCAATTTTAAAACTTTCTTTTAATTCAAAGTTTTAAAAAAAGAGGAAAAATTTCAAAATTAGTCGAAAAAATGAAATTTTGAGAAAGGAAAGTTGGAAAATTTTTTAGAAATTGTGAATTTTAAAAAATTGTACATTTCTAGTAAGTATATTAAATTAATGTTTTTTTCTACTTCGTTTTTCAAAAATTTCGCCACGCTCGGAAAATTATTTCCACTAATTTTAAAATTTTTCATCAGTATTTCCAACACTAAAATGTGACCTTCCAGGAAGAAACCAACCTTCGGTCCGAAAAAAAATTAAAAAAAAAAGTTTCTCAATCAATCCAAAACAAATGATAATCATTGTTTTGGATTGATTGAGAAACTTTTATTTTAAATTTTTTTTCGGACCGAAGGTCGGTTTCTTCCTGGAAGGTCACAAATATTTCCAATTAAAAATATCTTAAAATTTTTTTCAACGACAAATTTTTCAAAAAAAATTCAACTTTACGTTTTTTATAATTTCTTTAAACTCGATAAGTATAAGAATTTAGAACTTTTAAGAGGTAATGGAAATTCCAAATCGAAAAATTTCTACTTACTGATAAAAATTTTTTAAAATTGGATGCAGTTTTGAAAAAAAAAATTTGGGAGGGGATAAAGTTGAAGTTGAAATAATTTCTAACTTGAATCCTCGAAATCCCATTTGCATAGAAAAATTTGTAACTGAATTTGAAGATAATTTTTTAAAAACATTTTTAAAATGAGGGTTACATTTTTATAATTTCTTTAAACCCAATAAGTATAAGAATTTAGAATTTTTAAGAAATAATGGAAATTCCAAATCGAAAAATTTATACTTACTGATAAAAAATTTTTAAAATTGGATACAGTTTTGAAAAAAAAAATTTGGGAGTGGATAAAGTTGAAGTTGAAATAATTTCTAACTTGAATCCTCGAAATCCCATTTGCATAGAAAATTTGTAACTGAATTTGAAGATCATTTTTTAAAAACATTTTTATAATGAGGGTTAAAAGGGGGTGAGCACAAATGAAAAAAATGCGTGCACAAACGAGCACAAACGAAGCACAAACGATTGAGATCAGTTTTATCCCTTTCCTGATATGTGCGGGCCAGGGACATGGAGCCGTATGGTACAAATTTTTTTTCACCCTTGCAAGCCCAAATATGTGTACATTATGTATAGTTATTTCGTATAGAAATTTCAAAACTTGAGATTTTGATATAAAAATATTCGAAAAAATTTCAAAAATGATCCTTGATTTGGTTCATTATTTCTTCTAGTTTGAAAAAATTTGATTGAGAAATTATAGAATATAAAAATGTATGATCAGAATTCCATTAGAGCAATTTTTATTGTTTAAAAATGTGTTAGGGGGCGTTGTCTTTTTTACCTGAAAATTTTTAGACCCTAGGGACCAAAATTCCACCTGATCGTTTAAAAATTACATCCAAGGACCGATTCACCATTACCATGATAAAAAAAAACACCACATAAATTTCCAATAAAAAAAATCATCTACGATTGGTTATCATCATATTCTTCTAGTTCTCTTATTCCTAATTTCTTATACAGTCCTTTCGTTCCGTGGCACGCGTAGGTTAATCCAGTTCTCGAATCGTTGTTATTGATCGAATACCCATACATCACCAACTCTTCTTTTTCGGTGCAAAGTCTATCACGACTGAGCACTGCAGAAGGATCGTTATGAATTAAAATTACTTGTCTTGAATAATACTCTTGTGAGACGTTGTATCCAATAATACGATATATTAGGTTTGGAATCGGTGTGGTTTGATTGTGTTTGGGACTCGATAAATGTATTTCTTCGGTTTGATTCGGATTCCGTGTAGTATTCATTTTTACCACGCCAGATGTGCCAAAAATCAATTTTACATCATCGATTATTCCTGGAAGTGGGTCTTTTCTGTAAAACTAAACATTTATGGGGGAAATAAAATATATTTTGATTATTCGGTTGAAGATTTTGGCTAATAAAAGCATAATTTGGATAGATATTTCTTACTTGAGCAAATGCATAAATATATCGGTCTACTTTTTTCAACTGTCTCGCGATACTTTTCCATACCGGTATAAAATTCATACTGGAGTAACTGGCGAGTTTCTCTGAATTTGATTTGTAAAACCAAGATGGAATAATTTGCAATTTTTCTAAACATCCGTAAATTTGTCCACATGATTCGGATTTATTTCCAGATGATGAAGGTGGTGATGGTAAAATATCTTTTAAACTGGTTGCTTGGTTTTTCTGCAATTAAAATGGTAGATATCAATTGGAAATGCATACCTATTTTTTGAAAATTTAACATGGGTCTACTTTTAGTGAACGTAAATTAGGCAAAAAACAACATTTCTGGGCAGCAAAGCTTTTATTCCAGAAAACTGTCGAGAGAGAGGTCCCCTAACCCTTAAGAGTTACCAACCCCAAACCCCTTTTTATGGGAACTCCACCCCTTAATAACAGTTTTTCGCTTTTATCTCCTTTGGATTTAATTTTTCGGTAAAGATAGTTCAGTACTTTTTTGTTCTACAGTCAATTTCCAATATTTTTTGTATGAAACATTTTTTTGTACGACCATTAGTAGAGGAGATAGAGAGTCCTGAAAGAAGGACCTATTATCACGTTTTCAAATGATAGTATTTTCCTCATAACCCCGTTCTTTCAGAACTCTCTATCTCCTCTACTAATGGCCGTACAAAAAAATGTTTCATACAAAAAATATTGAAAATTGACTGTAGAATAAAAAAGTACTGAACTATTTTTACCGAAAAATTAAATCCAAAGGAGATAAAAACGAAAACCTGTTTTTAAGGGGGTGGAGTTCCCATAAAAAAATTGGCAAGAGGTCTGGGGTTGGTTACTCTTTGGAGTTACTCAGGTGACCTCTCTCGACAGTTTTCTGCAATAAAAGCTTTGCTGCCCAGAAATGTTGTTTTTTGCCTATAATTTGCCTACACTATTATTTCAAATATAAATTTTACAAAATCAATATTATTCACCTCAGAGTACAATAACTCCATATTTTCATCTTCTGAATAATTATAATTCTTGCATTCGTCTATTGGATTTTGAACTTCGTTTACGAATAGAACATCTCTGAAATTTATCTGTTTAGTATTTGGTGCCCAATTTTGAATTGTCAAAACTGGTATCCAGTGAAAAACCTATAACCCGTTTTATTATTGCAGATTTTGCTTGGTAATTGAATTTAAAATCATATGAGACGATACTCTACCAATGTTGGAGATCCGTCAGTAAAGTAAAATTTCGTATTGTTTCTGTCTTGATATTTAATTATACTGGAATTGAGTTGTTTTTTGGGACAGATCGTATTATTCTCCGGATTCACCTTTAGGTACATTAAAATTATATGTAAAATGTTAAATTTGAATGAATTTTGAGTTATGCATTTATTTTAGGAACTCGTGTTTCCTTCTGCGAATTATAGGTAAAAAAAAAATTAGAAAAATCTATTCGAGTACCTATTCTTATTTGTAATGATCTCTTCTTCAATGTTCAACTTTATGCGTATTTTTTCAACGATGAATATTGCAAAAAAATTACCTGTCTTAAATGCTCGTAATCTCCGCTTTCCAATTCGACCATTCCATCTTCGTAATAAACCTAAATTAAAATAACAAAAAAAAATTCAAAAATGTTTTTTTTTTAAAATCAACTTAGCTTAATTATATTCACCTCATAACCCATTAAATATTCGTTTCTTTTGGAATGGTAAACCAAGGCAGGTTTCAATGGCTTCTCGCAAGTATCTTGTTGGGGAAGAAGTCGATCGTAAACATTTCTCAGGAAAATGCTTTCACCAGTGATAGAGGCATTGTCGTTGAACTGGATTTGTTGAGGTGTAAAAGCTGGACAAGCGGTGAAGTAGTAATACCGTTTTGAATCATTGCTGTGATACATCATATCGTCAAGTTCTCCAAATTGCAAATTGAACATTAGAGCTAAAAAATTTTTAATGGTGTTTTTTAAAAAAATTTAGTTATGTACAAATTTTTACGTTAAGATATGATGTTTTGAGTGATAGTTCTTGTTTTAAAAGCCCTGAAAATAAGTGAATGATCGATTGTTGTTGATAAATTTTATAGAGTTACAAAATTTTTGAAAGTTATTTTTCTTTTATTTTTTTGAGTTTGTGGAAAGTTTATAAGGAAATGTGTAACTCTTCAAGTATTGGGGGGGGGGGGTGTTCAACAATCCTTCGAAGTCGGCGAAAATAGACGTTCACCCTTTTTTTTTCAAAAATTTTGCAAAAATCTGTTTTCAACCGTAAAATTTATTTTTTGCTCCCTCGCTCCAAAAAAAATTGAAAATGGGAAATTTTGTCCAAATTTTACTAAAAAGTGGAAAAACATGAAAAATCCTCAGTTGAAAACATTATTACTAGTTCATTCTCGGTCGATTAATTTTTTTAAAAAGTAACTTGAAATTAGGGTCGTGTTAAACTTGAAAAAAAAATCAAAAATTAAAGTCGATTGTGGAAGGAGGAAGGGAAGTTTGATTTGAATTTTCTCAAACAAAAAATTATTACGACAAAACACAAATTTTGATTTTATGTTTTTACGTTTTTAGTGTCATTATTGAGGCTCTACTGAAGTTCTACAGTTCTACAGACATTTCGCTTTTGGATTTTAATACAGATTAGACCTACGGTTTGCTTTCCCGAATCCAACTACCCAAATTTCCATTTGCTTGACTACATATTATTGAATCCAGTTATCCGAATTTGAAATCCCAAGCACAGTTTTTCTCAAAATATTCACCCCGAATCTAAAATCCCGAAAAAATATTTACCTGAACACCAAAACATCGAACATTGTACCTAATCCCAAATCCATTTTCTCACATCCCTATCACCAGAATATATTTTTCATGCTAGGCCTAATTCAAAAATATTTTGCATAAATTCGCACTCTTAAACATTTAAGGGTAAGGTGCCCTAATTTCGACCAGTTCTTAATCACGACCACCCCCTCTATTTCGTCTGTTACGAGGACAATCTACCGGATTTTTTTTTTCATGTTCCTTTTTAAAAGTTGACGAAATTCTGCATTTTTGAATCAATGAAGCAATTTTCATAGAAATTAAGTGATTTTTCGTTGACTTTTCAGTCTAACATTATTGATTTCTCCTGAAAAATTACGAATTGACTGAGAAACCAGTGGCTTTGACTAAAGATTCAGTAAAAATCACTCATTTTTGGTCAAAAAGTCTGAATTTTACCTAATTTAAATTTGAATAGAATGAAAATCTTTCACCAGAAAATAAAATTTCACTTTTATCAGACTAAAATCATAACACCATTTTAAATTGTCGTGAAAATGAGAAAATCTGAAATGAACGAGCGAAAAATTGAACCTAAAATTGTGGATAGGAAGCTAATTCTCAATGGATTTGTATAAAATGAAGTCCAAAGTTGAGAAAAATGATACGAAAACATCTTGGCACTGCCAACCAGTCCATCAGGAGTAATTGCCTATGATGACAATGGACATTACTTTTCGGGCAAATAGTGTTCTGGATTTTGAAATTTGGAAAAATGAAATCTGGATTAGTTACGTATGATTTTCTGAAGAAGATTAAGCCATATCCGGCTCACTTTTGTTCATTTTTTTTTTTTTGAAAAATTTCGAATATTCGAAAATATTGAAATTTTGAACGAGTTACCTACATAAAAATATGTATGTATTATTGAATCATTTGTAGAGGAAAAGTTACTAATCCATCCATTCTGATTTAAAATCTGGACAAAAAATATTGTAAAGGTAATCTATAGATATTTGATTAATTTTTTCAATTTGAGAATTCTGCTCCCCAAAAAATAAATCAATAATTTTAGAAACTTCAAGATAGAAATTGACTATGCAATTTGGTTGCAATCCTACCTTGATACGTCTTGTTACTCGAAATTTGTCCGCCTCCAATTTCCTGCTTTGCTTCTATTTTAAAAATAAAATACCAAAACAAACCATAAATTAATAAATGCATTTTCATAGGCTTAAGTAAGTATTGATTCACACTATATTTTGAACAATTCGGAGCCAAACCTAACCGAAAAACAGTAATTATTGTTTTTTAATACCTACCTATCTAATTAAGTATCTGATATTGATTCATAAAATATTTCTCGAGGAGGAAAGCAAATGAAGATAAAACCAAATAATTGATAAATTTTATTATAAAATATTGAAATCAAGCTCGATAAATTAATTTAGGTATAATTTTAATATTTATGATATCGAATAATTATTATCAGGGCACACTTGATTCAGATTTTTCTCGATAAGTATAATCTGAAGTAACTATGTACTTTAATTCGAAATTGAAAATTTATCTGTACCAAACTACAAATATATATTTACTTTACTCGAACAAAAATCTCCCAAAATTTAGGTAATCTTAATCAAAATTTTCATAAAAATAGATTTGAAAATTTCCCCAAAATGAAAACGAAAAAATCCTAAATTTTATTCATCCTCCAACTCGTGTTTTTTTCGTAATTCTCAATCGATAAAAACCCATCAATTATTACTCGTATTTCTAGCATAATCTTCTAAATTCTTTAATAACCTCATCGGTCACATTCTCAAAACTGACCGCACCCGAAACATGCATCCTTTTGGAAGGCACCTTATCCAAATTCAAATGGAATATTTCATCTTTCGACCCAATTCCCATCAATCCTAATTTATCATTAAATTCTTTGGTAACCGGACACACGTAAGTTAGACCTTTCGAATGAATATTGTTTTTAATAAAATCCCAACTTTTCAATTCGTCTTCTTCCTTGCAAAGTCTTTGAGAATCGGATACTGGAATACGATCGTTATGGACAATGACGGCTGCACTTTGAACGTACCAATAATTATGGGTGGTAATTTTGCATTTAATAATTCGATATATTATTTTTGGAATGGAAATATTCTGTTTGTACTGAGAACCTGTCAAATATACGTTTAGGTTTCCCTCGGAGCCAGATAATCCTACAGCCTGTGTTCCTAATACTCCGAAATCTAATTTCACTTCTATGTTTGAAAATATTCGTTTGAAATACTGTAAAATGATATTTATTTGATTAATTAAAAAATTTTTCTTGCTGATTAGTTCAACACGAAAACAAATTCTTACTCGAGCTACTGCATACACAAAAACGTCAACTTTTTTCAATTGATTGTCCGCAACATCTCGCCAAACGGGGATGATATTCGCGTAACTGCAACTGGCAAGTTTGGCTGTATTTGTTACAAAATACCATAATGGAATAATTTGCTTTTTTACGAAAAAATCCTCCAGATTAATCGTGCTGTTTGGCTAAAATTGATGGGAGTTGTATTTTTTGGAATATTTTGACGAATTTGAGTTTTGGTTGGAATTACTCACCGTCGGGTGTATAAATTTTATTTTTTTATACTCCGGGTTAAAATCTTGGCATGTATCGATTGGATAATTCTGAACATTCTCGTATTCGACTGTTCCAAAGTGGATTCTTTTTTGATGCTCGGGCAAGCATTTGATCGATAGGACGTTTATCCAATGGAAAACCTGTAATTACTTGGGGGTTTGAAAATACTCGAATATTTTTGGAATTAGATAAATTGATGGGTGTTTGGCAATACCAAGCTTGGAGATCCGTCTACGAAATAGAATCGTATGCTTTTTCCATCTTGATATCTGAATATGGACGAATTGTGTGGTTGTCTCGGGCTCATTATGTCATTTCCATTGTTTGACTGTTTTATAAATAAACGTGGATTAACCCTTAAGGTATCAGTCAGCTTTTCCTTATCAAATGGATCTCAGAAAAGTTTCATTGTACGTACCTATTCTCCCTATTAAAATAGAAGACCCATTTGATTGATCTACTTACCGATTCAAATCGATCGTAGTTCTCGAAATTCATCGTGAGTTTCTTTTCATCGTAATAAAGCTGAAAAATTTGTGTAAAAATGGTCAATATTTTGTATTTTTGTTTTCTTAAAAAAAAAAAAATTACCTAAATTATGGACTCTGGACCGTTTTAGGCCCAAACAGTATGAAAGCTGAACCTAATGAAATTTACTTGAGAAGGTATAAGCTGGGATCGGTCTCAAAAGTTATCCTATTTTGAAAATCACCAGTCTGCCAATCTAGGGGTGATAGCGAAAGCTCGAAAGTTCACAGTTTTCATGAACTTTCGGCCAAAAACTTTGATAGTCGAAATTGATGTCAAATTACAGGATTTTTTGCGCTGAATCCGAATATGTAGGTCTGCCGACCCCGAAGGGAAGAAAAGGGTACTCCCGGTCAAGATAGGTGAATCGGCCTAAGAGCTACTTTTTGAAACTAACCATCATACATCTATTAAGGACGCCAAAAAATAATTTTAGGGCGCATTTTCCACCTCCCACCTCACTCCGTTTCATCCCCACTCCCCAAAATATCGACTTTTCTTCAAAAAATCACATTTTGGAACCTAATGAACCAAAAATTTTGAAATTTATGTGGTATACTCGGGAAGTGGTAACCACATTTTGAGAATTTTTTCAGATTTTTTTTGCACCGCCTTCTAGCCAAAACCTCACTTAGAAACCTTAAAATCGCTCCAATTTCAAAACCAATAGATATTAATTTTTTTCTTTTGGTACAAATATGATCCTACCTTGGTAAAATATAATGCAAATTTTTTCAGATTTTTTGGTTTGGGAGAACAGGCGAAAAAATGCGATTTTCTACTTATTCAAAAATACCCATTTCGTGATTCATGGAACCAAAAATTTTAATCAATTTCTACGACCCGAAACACATAAATTTCGATATATCACACGCCCGAATTCGTGAATTTATGGACGCTCTCCCCTTACCCCACTCCCTAAATTTGAAAGTTCTGGGCATTTTTGAGTTTTAAAAGTCGTCACTGCTATCGAAACCGATTAAAATTATTTTTTAAACCAATTATATGTATGGCTCTTTATGCGAAATTAGCTCAAAAATTGTTAATTTTTCAAATTTTCTTCCCTTTCGACACCGTTTGTCGTGGCTTTGGCAGCACTTCGGGGTCGGCAGAGCTACATATTCGGATTCAGCGCAAAAAATCCTGTAATTTGACACCAATTTCGACCTTCAATGTTTTTGGCCGAAAGTTCATGAAAATTGTGAACTTTCGAGCTTTCGCTGTGCTTGACCATGTCACTCACGGATTGGCAGACTGGTGGTTTTCAAAATAGGGGTACATAATTTTTGGGACCGGTTCCAGCTTTATACCGTCTCAAGTAAATTTCGGTAGGTTCAGCTCTTGGACTAAAAGCTCATAACCTAAATACACCAACCTCATAACCAACAAAATATTCGTTCCATTTGGGATCATAAATAGTTGCAGATTTTATTGGCTGTTCGCAAATTCTCGTTCTAATACTCTTTCTGAGATCAACATCTTGATAAGCTTCTCGCAAGAATAAACTATTTCCACTGATGGACACATTTGCGTTGAGTTGATGTTCTTGTGGCGATGAGGCTGGGCAAGCGGTTAAACAGTTCCATTTTGAAGAATTACTGCGATGCTCCAAGTCATCGAGTTGTTTGGTGTCTGTGTTGTAAATTAGGGCTGTAAAAATGAGGAAATTTTTGAAAAAATGAACGAGGAATTCATTTTAGAAAATTTATGAAAATTGATCTTGCAATTTCACATAAATTATTATAAGCTACTATTACGAATTAATAGCAAATTTTCAATATAAAAATATATTTTCCCCAAAACTTTGTCAGACATGAATTTTCATTCATATCAGACTGAACATAATATCTATATTTTTTTCAGTGCTTCAATATTTTTAATTACCTTGTTTTAATCTGGCTTCAACAGTGCATTGAAAATACACAAGTACGAAAATCAACAGATGCATTTCTAAAAAAATTCGAGCCATTGAATAAAGGTTTCCAAGTCAATATATCATCGTATCAATGATAAAGTTCGTTATTTTCTAAATTTACAAAGGGAAAATAAGGAGCATAGCCTATGATTATTTCGGGCACGAAATCAGTGTCTAAACCATATCGATAGATAAATATTTTAAATTAAAGTTTTATTCTGATTGCGGAATTTTTTTTACCAATGTTATGATACAAAGTAGGTACTGTATGAAATCGAAAAGTTATCAGTAAAGATACGACCTTTAATCAGAAATTAGATTCTTGGATATCGAAATATGACAAGAAATTTTTCATAGTAAATTTGAACTGATTAAAGTAATATTTTTAGTTATTGATTTTACGATGATTTTGACGATAACGCATGAACAAATTATACAGAATTTCTGATAGTGGCCTGTTCTCTGCAAAATTTGAGTAGATACAATATACCGTTTCTGGCGCTTTTTTTAATTACCGGGTAATTACCGTAATTACCGTTGCCCACCAATACGGTAATTACTGTGACGTCATAATTACTGTGACGTCATAATTACTGTGACGTCATAATTACTGTGACGTCATAATTACTGTGACGTCATAATTACTGTGACGTCATAATTACTGTGACGTCATAATTACTGTGACGTCATAATTACTGTGACGTCATAATTACTGTGACGTCATAATTACTGTGACGTCATAATTACTGTGACGTCATAATTACTGTGACGTCATGATGCTGGCTAAAACGTCATCAGTCGCAAGCCCAAAAAGCCAAAAAAAAATTCCCGCCAAAATTTGAAAAAAATTTTTCCAAAAAAAAATTTCAAAAGGCGTTGAGTTTTGGAAATTACCGGGGTAAAGTACCAAATTTGAATTCTGTGATTTTCCCGCCAAAATTTGAAAAAAAAAATTTCCACCAAAAAATTTTTTTCTAAAGGTATTGGGGTTAATTTCTATTAATGTAATCAAAGTTTTATTCTTTCTCTCTTCATCCTGTTATGTTTACAATGTACCAACTAATTGTTTGTTGTTTACATACGTGATATGGAATTTTTTCCTTGAAAGATGTAAAGAGATAGATAGATAAATAGATGTAGCTCTTATAAACAAGATTCTTGATAATTATCTACCAACTGAATAATGATTTAATAATCAGCTATTTCTATTTTATGAGCATGATTTTTGTCATAAAATAAGTTTCCATTTCTTGTTTACATAAAATTTCCAAGAAAAATGCTGGCATGTGTTCCCTATTAAAATTTTCCGTTTAGAGTATGGAAATATTGTTATTGGGGTTAATTGTATACATAAAAAGTATAAAAAGTCATTTGGGAGAGGTTCTCATTCATTGTGTGTTTTTATGTTGTAGTGAATAATTATCTTCGAGTTGAAATTTAATTTTGATTAAAATGGAATTAGTTTTGATATTTGAGTGTGTATTAATTTAAGGGTTATTTCCATTAACTTTCTGTAATGAAAATAATGGTAGTTATCTAAAAGCCAATTACACGTTAACGTTTAACCCGAATGTCTGGGGTATAGTTTACTCTGCAAACGCAGATAAAATAATTCCAAATCAGAATTTCACGTTGGATATACCTGAAGGTGCAACAAATATTGTTTTAAAGATACAAACCTTAAAATTTGATGCTGTCAATGATGTAATGCTAAACTATACCACAACCAAACATCTTCCCAATGGATCGAAAAAGATCGTAATGTACATTAATGGAGATAATCCAGAAAATAAAGTTAGTAATCTTATCATTTAAAATCATGTTCACTTATTTTTTTTTGAAATATTTAAAATTTGATAAATATATTTTCATAATTCACTCAACAAATTATAATTATTTACATAATTTTTAAAAAAAGAACAATTTAGATTTTTTTAAAATATATACTCTCTCGTAATTTTGCTAACCTTTGTTTCATTCACTGATGCAAGCCATGTGTAGAATCCATTATCACCGCCAGTGTAAAGAGAAAATCTCTTATCTACATTTACATAATTTTTCACAAAATCATTAATTCTTGATGGATGTTTAAGATTGAACATTGGTAACAATTGCGTTTTTTAAATATTTTTTGATGAAGTAGTATTTGTGGCACTAAACGAAAAATTTGATGAACCTGTATGCATTAATTGATCTGTAGTTGTTGGATAGGCGGTTGTGAAAGGGCTGGTGGATGTCGAATAATTTGTTGTAGATCTGAATTGCGATGAGAATGGAAGTGTTCTATTGACAGGTTTGCGGCTAGTGGAGGTGAAGACAAAACTAAATCTTGATGAGCGCAGTATTGTTTTATTGGTAGGTGTTTGGAGACTGGTGGTGAAGACAGAGCTAGATTTTTTTGTTGTAGTAGACAATGTGCCATTGTCTGATCTGAGGAGGCTACTGGTGGTGTATACGATGTCGGATTTGGGGAAAAAATTTGTTTCGGGCTTCACTTCATTTGATTTCTCCGGCGGCGACCAATATCTTAAAGTGGTAACAACCACTAAAAACATTGTAAATATCGAAAAAGACGCGAATGTACATTTTAATATTTCCGAATTCATTTTTTTTAAGAAGAGCAACGAACACTGAACAAAATGATTTGATAATGAAGATTGATTTATAAGAAAAAGTATAAATCTTAATTCTGTGTTATCATTATATATATTTTTTTCAAGATATCAGAGCAGTAGTAATTGATTAAATGTAGATTGTTAGCATTACTAATTTCTTTCCATCAATATCAATTATCTATTCTCAGAAAATTATGGCATAAAAAAAAATATTGTAAGGTTTTAATTCCACAAATTCAATAAATTAATTTTCTTTTTCTTAGAAAATAGAATTTACTATGGGTGATAACGGTTACAGTAATTAAAAGCACTGAGATTACAAGTAGATATGAAAATCCGATTAAAATTGATTGAACATGGGATTTTTAATGTCTATCAAACATTATATTTTTCAAACAATAACTTCATCGCGTCATAAACATTTTAGACGTTGCTACATTTGAAAAACTAGACATTGCTTGCATGCAAAATGGTTGCAAGGCGAGTAAAGTACCTACGCGACATAGTCGTCTCCACATTTGCAGGTTTTTAAACTAGATTTTACCATCTGTAAATTTCATTGGTAACAGCACTCGATACATGCGATCGAAATGATAATTTTATAAATACTGATAAGACTGTATTCAATTCATCGTGTGTGCATGTGTTTTTGTGTGATTTAACACTGAAACACAAACGTTGGCTTGATTTAATGTTATTGTTAGGCAGATGCGCGGCAGGAGGTAGCATTATTATTACGTTTTGTTAAATGAATATTTTAGTGACCTCACTGAGCCAGCAACGTATTTATAAATTTCAAACTTTCAAGAATTGTTAGTAATACAGGTTCTGGTTGAGGTGACGGCGATTGTGACACAAGAACAATGAAACATCAAAATTTCCTAATACTAATTTGGATGAAATTAAGGAAATATAACGTCGAAATGAAACGTCTGATGATTAGTAAAAATCCTGAATTCTGGAAGTTCACGTATTATTATTTTCAGGACTAGACTGAACAGGGGCAGAGGGGCCAGCTTATACTCCCTCAGTCCTCATATGTGAGTGAGAAAATTTTATTTTTAAGGGGAAAATTTTTAAAAGTTATGCCCTGTTTTGGCCTTGGAAAATTTTCGTTTCAAGTTGGAAAAATCAAAAAAAAAAATTGGAAAATTGTATTTTGCAGTCAAGGAAATCTGAAATATTTTATTTGGTTGAAAATTTATATTCTCAGCTCACCACTCAACCCCAAAGAATTCAATTTCAGTTTTTTCTTTGTTACTTCGTAAACTTCTTCGATGTTGATTTTGAAGTTGGATAATTTTTTCCCCAAAAATGAAATTTTCATATAATTCCAATCTCAACACGTCACGTGTGAATTTTTTGTGGCCACGTTTTTCACCATTCCGGACTTGTTCGCCGGTAAAAACGTAAAAAAATTGATTTTCCGAAGGGAACTAAATCCTTGAAAAAAATTAAGACTTTTCTTGTGTTATGATTGAAAAAAATTGAAATTCTTTAGCTTTATTATTATAATCAAGGACGAGAAAAATACGTGATGAAATTTAAAAAAAAAAATTCTCGTTTGAACGGGCGCTGTAAGTCAATGCAGCCGATGTTATTGCTCGAAGCAGGAAACCTACTACCTGCGAAATTTGAACAAAAGTTTCAAAATTGGAAAAATTTCGATTATTGAGTAATTTTAATTCGTAAAACACGAATTTTCCATTAATTTTCAGTCTCACGTTATTTCCTAGCCGGTGACAATCGATTCAAACCAAAAAAATCGAATTTTTTTAAAAAAAGTGGCAAAACGGAAAACCAATCTTATACTTATGTTTAGCAAGTAAAATTCTTTCCTTTCAAAATTTATTTTTTTATTCTAATCTACTTGAAAATTTTCTTAATTTAGAGAAAAATTAGCGAAAAATATAACTGACATCAAATTTGTATTCAGCTGGCAAAAATATTGCGGTTAACCCTCCTTTAATGAATGTATTTCGATGAAATGCTTAAATTTTTTTTCAATTTTTGATGGTTCTGGTTGAAAAATTTAGGCAATAAGTAATGAGTTCTAAAAAAAAAGGAAAAACTTTTTGAAGTAAAAATGATTTAAAATCAAATAAAAGAAAAAAGAAAGAACAAAACAAGTGTTTCTTGAACAGACGAAGATCCATCTTCGGTTTTCTAAATCAGTACGAAATCCAACATGTTGTTTCTCCAAAAAGTAAATATTTCGCCCTATTCTAAATTGCACCTAGTCCAAAAATTTCAATTTTACTAATAATAGTATAGGTACATGTGTAATATTGCAGACTCAAATATTTTTCCCTAGATCAACTTTAGAGAGTCCATTTTTTTCCAATGATACATATGTAGATATGATATTGTCTTTTAGTGTGGGGGGGGGTGTTCTAAATTTGTTTAAAATTGAGCTCAAAAGTTGGGATTTTTGAAAGACTTTTTTTTTAAAAAAGGCTTTCGACTATTGACATTTGATATGATTGTGATTTCGTAACCAGATAAAATTCATCTCTGTATGCATTTATTTTTTCAACTGTGAAAATTACAGAAAAGTCAAAAATTTTCATCATCATCACTTTTTAAATTATCGAAATATCTACTTGGCAGTTTTAAAAATTGAAAGAATATTCTATGTAGGTACTTCATTCCTCCTCTACATTTAACATATCCATGATCTTAAACATTTTCCTTTCAAGGGAAAACTTGTGTTACTTACCCATTTTTTTCTCCATATTGAAAATAGAGGTCATAATTTTTTTTCTAAAATTTTTGTCCTCCTTACATTTGGGTCATTTCATAGAAAAATTGGAATACAACTTGTTGAAGAAGAGAGAGATAAAATCCTTCAGTAAAAAAGTTAGAGAATAGGTAGGAGAATGTGTGTTTAAATTTTATGTTTTTTCAAAGCTTAGGAGGAAAAGTTCTGGAATATTCGTTCAGCAAGTCTTGCCAACAAAGGCATAGCGAATGGAGGGTACGACTGATGCTCCCCCACACAATGCCAGTAGAACAAATTGGCAAATTCGTCTCAAATGAGAAAAGTTGGCAAATTTTACCAAAAAAGGAAAATTTGGGGGAAAACGTTTTTTTTTTTTCAGAAATCTTAATCCAACTGTGAAATTGCCTCCCAAATTAAAATTTTTCAAAAATCGCTTCACTCGAGCCAAATTAATTTCACTCATATTCACATTGAAACCACAATTTTTTTTTTAAATTGAATTATAATTTTTCTTGAAATTTTTCACCCTTGCTTCGCTCGGTTTTTCAACTACAATGAAATTATTCAGGAAAAACAAAGAAGTGGATGAGACAGAAAACCGGGTCAAAAAATTTAGTTCGGTTGGCAAATTTATTTCACCCCCCCCCCCCAAGGTCAGCACTTTTTCGTGGATGATTTGAAATTTTTCAAAAATCGTATCGGAAATTCTGAGATTTTGAAATTCATTTCATCTCCAAAGTTGACAAATTCCAGTATCAAATTACTCCCCCTCCCCCCGCAAAAATACTTTGCTACGCCACTGGTTGCTGATATACTGTCTGTTGATTTTGAGAATTTTTTATACACCTTGAATGTGTTTATTTTTCTCGTCAATTCGTATTATTTTTTACCTAATAAATAATATGTACCCATTCATTAGAATAAAACTCTCATGAAAGTGCTTGAAATTCCCTTCAATACGAATCTATATACCTAAGGAAGGGGATTTTTTTCTGGAATCCTCGAGTTTCTGTGTTTCAGGACATTGATCCGATTCCATTCTCGTCATTCTTATTTTTTCGTCGAAAATTATCCAGAATCTGTTATCAGGGACAGATGTCCTACTGTTACGCCGACTCATTTTTCAAGAACCAGTCGTTACAAAATCCACCCCAATTCACCCAAATATTCCACCACCTTCTCTATTTTTCATCTCCTTAGAAAACATACTTCCTCGCGAGCTCTTTCTTCGATCAAAATAGACTCTGAAAAGCAGTCGATATCCCTACGAGAATTTCATCATAAATAGGCGAACTTTTCTCCAAAAAAAAGCATAATCTCTTCGTAAATTTACTCACACGTTGCCCGTACACATTGCGTATTCGACTTCAATTCCTCCAGAGAATAAGCCTCGTCTGAAAACCAGACGAACCGTGAAGATACTCCATGGCTCTGTATACTAATCGATACCCAAATCGTGAATTTTTTTTCGATACTTGGACCCAGCCCGAGTTCATCCACCTGCTTAAGGGATATTCCAGTTGCTAAACTCAGTCAACATGTTCTTTCAACATGTTCATTTATAAATGAGAAAGTTTCACGATGCATGGTGCGGACATAGGGATAGATACGTATTCCCATATCGATGCTACATCACCACTTATGCGTATATTCGGTCGAGTCGTCTGTTATTCTGCTTTTTGTACAAAATACAACATTGCGAAAGAGACCCTTGTACACATGTTTATTCAAAATTTAAGTACACATGTATTTTACACGATACATCCCCAAGTATCGATGACGTTGATTAAAATGGACCAGAGGCGAAGGAGGGAGGTGATAGCGTAGGTATTTCATACCTCTTCTGTTCCGTTGATTAAATACATAATGAGTATAAAATACGACGCAGAAGTAGATACCTAACTGGTGGTTCGGCGTAATGAATAATTACGATGGAGAATTGCGAAAGATGCCGGAGAATGAGAAAGAGGGACGTCGAGTTTGATGTGTTATTCTGTGTATACGCGTCGATGGTGCGTACGTACATAAAGCTTCGAGAAAGTTTTTGGCAAAGCTGGAAGCTGCCTTGGTTTATGCAAACGTTTACCTACCTTTTGTTTTGAGCTTGAAACTCGTCGGCACCTTGGCTGTTGGAAAAGTTTTAGCTTTAAATAAGTGCAAATTACACAGTATCAACATATAAGATTAATTCGACGTAACGTATTAACCCCCTAAAGTCTTACAATTAAGCCGAAATTTCGAGCTTTTATCTTCGATTTTATGCTCTATTTAATCTTTTTGTACGACGACGACTTTTAGAGAATCGGTTTAATAATTAATCATCTCGCTCGTTAATGCTACGAAGACGAAACGAGAATTGCGGAAAATTTTTCACACTTACAACTTTGCATTTTCGAGAGAAAGTCGTTCGGTAGACAATGACCGGTCGAAAGAAATACAAAACATATCCGAGATTGTAATTTTTTGTCTCTTTTTTCTTTTTACAGCGATCGCAGAAAAGCTAATGGCAGCGGCGGGAACAATTTTTTAGATAACTACGACACCGATCCCAAAGAGGAGGAGAAACGTATACAGAAGTTTTTGATTGCTATTTTCGTAACATTTGCATTTTGTTTCGGCTGTTTTATGATATTAAGGTAAGCTCCCAAAAGGTATCTACGACAATCGTTATCGTTTACTTGAATTATGAACGAGGAAAAAAAGTACACGAGAATTTTTTTTTGCATGGATTTTCTTTCTCCGAATGAGAAAAAGTATCGTTATTGCGATCGATGATCTGGTTTCGGTGGAGGGCGAGGTGGAGGGGTGTGCAAATGAGAACGTCGCGTCTTAAGAATGAGTAATTAGTTTATACCCACGTTCAGATTATACGGGGTGTTCCATTCCGGAACGTAATCCTTTTAAGGATAATGCGCTAGCTAAATTACTCGCATGTTGAATGTTTTGCATAATCTTTGCATTGGAGGAATTGAAGGACGAACGTTGGGATGTGATTTTGATGGTTTGATTGTGAAATTGGGCAACATTTGAATCGATTTGAGTTGCATTTATGATTTTTAATAGAAATGAATCGATTTTGGCATTGCTTGGGGGGGGATTCAAAATTTCCGACGAAATTTTTTTCAGATTTTTTACTTGTATTGCGATTTTTTTTCATTTTTTATGACTTTATATGAAAATTTTTCCAAAAAAGTTATCGATTCTACAAATTTTTCGTTTTCAACCTAAAAAAAAAAATGCAATTCTGTTATCATGGAGGAGCAGATACAGCAACCGTTTACTCTTCTTTGCTTCAGCTCTCGTTATTGATATGATTGAAGGGGTAAGAGACAGAAATTGTGCCGAACACTAAAAACCATCTCTTTCTACGTAAAAAAATGAAGGAACACAATTGTTTCTAAAATTATACCAATGAAAAGAAGATGGGATTTTTTCAGAATGAATCGTTTTTTCAAAATTTCGTTTCGATTGAATTATTTGAGAGCGATTAAATTTTCCAAAATGGATATTGCAAATTTGCAACTCGAATCCGGCACAAATTGTGCGATTCCATTTTTTTACAAGTAGGTAGGACTGATACTTTCAAAAATTTTCCAATATAATTTTTTTTTTAAATCTGCATCCAACTTTGAAGTTTTTCAAGATCTTTTTCGATATCAATTTTTTTTTCAACCTTAAATTTTCTCAAAATGTATTCTAGGTGACCCTGTAATTTGTTCCAATTCAGCACAAAAAAGTTAAAAAATTGATATTGAAAATTTAGAGTGGAAAAATTCTGAAGATAGAAAACATTTTGAGAAAATTTGATTGATTGATTAAAATTTATTGTCAATTGAAGCTAAAAAAAAAATAGAAATTCAAAAAAACCTTTAGAAAGTTCAAAATTGGTGAAATTTTTAAAAAAATCTGAAATGGGGATAAAATTTGGAATTGATAAGATCTGAGAAAATTCAAAGTTGGTAAAAACTTCTTCAAATCTTCAAATAGCCAAGAATTTAAAAATGAAAAAATTTAGAAAATTTCTAGAAAAAAAATTTTATTTGAAAAAGATTTTGAAAAAATTAAAAAATTTTGGAAAAATTGCAGGCTGGAAAAATTTTGTTGAAATAAATTTTTTAAAAAGTATAAAGCAGGGAAACATTTTGAGAAGATCAAAAGTAAAAAAAAGTTTGAGAAATTTTGATTTTGAAAAAAATTTTGAAAGAATTTAGACTTGAAAAGAAAACGCGGATGTTTATAACTTTGACTCGCGTGATTTATTTGAACTACGAATTTCATATTGTTGATAAAATCATTAAAAGACGACTGCATTCTTATAAAAAGAATCATTTACGAGCAAATATTACCTTTGAACAATCCGTTCAGAACGAATTGTACGAGAACGACTAAAGCTCAAAAACAATTTGCACAAACGACTAAATTATTGCTTTGATTCTTTGAATGAATTGTTCGTGAACGATACAAAATTTAACAAAGAAATCATTTACGAATGACTAAATCTTTTTTGAACGACAAAAAAAATTCAATAAAAATGTCAAAAAATTAAATTAAAATGTTGGAAAATTCAAATAAAATGTCAAAAATTTTAATTTAAATATCAAAGAAATTAAATTAAAACGTCAAAAAATTCAATTAAAATGTCAAAAAAATCAATTAAAATGTCAAAAATTTAATTAAAATGTCAAAAATTTTAATTAAAATGTCAAAAAATACATTTAAAATGTCAAAAAATACAATTAAAATGTCAAAAATTTTAATTAAAATATCAAAAAATACAATCAAAATGTCAAAAAATCAATTGAAATGTCAAAAAATTCAATTAAAATATCAAAAAATGCAATCAAAATGTCAAAAAATCAATTGAAATGTCAAAAAATTCAATTAAAATATCAAAAAATGCAATCAAAATGTCAAAAAATCAATTAAAATATCAAAAAATTCAATTAAAATCTTTTTTGAACGAATCTTTCGCGAACCAATTGAATTGACGAACTGATCGTACATGAACGACCAAAAAATAAAAATACGAGGAGATCGATTACCTACAAAGTAATTTAATTTAATTGACGAACAAATTTCTCGTTCACGAACGACTGACTTTTCTCTGTTTTTGGACGAATCGTTCATAAACTAATTCAGTTGAGGAACGAATCGTTCCTGAGAAACCAAAGCAAACAGCAGAATTGTTCACGAACGACTGAATATTTCCCTGTGCTTTTGATTGAATCGTTCGCGAACTAATTTAGTTGATGAATGATTTATTCATGAACGACCAAAGCATGCCAGCGAATCGTTCGCGAGTGATTGAATATTTTTTAGATAACTCATTCGCGAACCGAATTCCTCAGTAAAAATGAATCGTTCTCGAACGAATTGCTTTCAAATGTCGACTGAATCGTTGATGAATGAATTAGGAATGAATTATTCGACAATTAGATAATATATTTTGTAAATGAATCGTTCGTGAAGGATTGCCAGTTTTGAATGAATTGTTTGAAAACGACTCGGAGCTACAAGCCTCAGAAATAGATAAAGCATTAAGATTTTTAAATGTTGTGAAAATTTACTTCATTTTTTTTTCTTTCTAGGATTGTTGGAAAATTTTTTCAAATAATGATAAAAAATGTAGTTATTAAAATTAAAAATAATTTCGTTCCAGAAGAAAATGCAATTTGACATTTTTCTCGGATGATAATTGATAAATGAAAAGTGGGGGCCAAACACAGGCAACCTATCCCTTCCCCCTCCTCCCACCTCTCCCCCCCTATTCATTATTGGAATTCTATTTTTAGTTTTAAAAAACTGTAGAATTGAATCGTAGAATTTTATAAAGTTATCGACCTTTTTTAGGAGATATTTTCATTTTACAAGGGAAAAAATTGTAAAAATCATATTTTTTTACATCAAGACACTGAGTTGGAAAATTAAAAAAATGTAATTTTAGTCTGACACTTTCGATTTTCTGCCCTTTCAATCAACTAACTCGAGGCCATCTCATAAAAAATATAAAGAAAATCATCTTACTCCTAATTTTTCGCGAATTATCATCTATTCGAGAATGATTCTGTTTGAGAACTGCTACGTATAAAAAACGAGCTATTTTTGAATCAGTTCTACAAAACCAATCGTTCGCGAACGGCTGAATCACCTCTGAATGATCTCTCGATATATCCATCCTTGATATTTTTTATAATGCTTCAAGGTAAATATTTCTAACAAAATGGCAATTGCCATTTATTCGAGGTCAAAAAACAACAAAATTGTTCCAATTACAGGAACACGAAACCAAATACTCGAAATTCGATGCTTCGGGCCATTTTAATTCCTTTTACAATTGCACTTTTGGAACCTAAATCTTCACATAACTACCTAATTTTATGTTTAGAGCTCTGCTATTTCATACTTTTACCAGCTCTTATCAGATTTCAATGCCACTGGAGTAATTTCTGTCAATGACGTCATTACCCACTCGCTTATTGGTTTTTGAAAATCCTGTAAAAGGAGAAAATCCGGCCATTACGTCGCGTCTGAATTCTACTACGAGTACATTTTCCCTCAGGTTTCATGTACGAAAAAAAAAAAAACAACACCGACTAAAAATACGAAACGCGATTCATTTTCTTCGAGCTAAAAAGCTGCTGCGCGCTGGCGAAGCCTAAGTGAAAAATGCAATTACTCCAGAGTTAGCGAGGTCGTAATAATGCGGCAATTTTCAAGGTATATACAACGTGATAATGGCTGCTTCAGATTGTATTACATTCCGTCGAAATTCCCCAATCCCTATTCTCGAATACAGTTTATGAAGTCGAAGGAGAAAAACGCATAAAAAAACGGTGGCTTTTTCGTTCTCACTCCGCCGCAGCTTCCATAGAAGGTCCTCGCTAATTAAGCGCTTTTCTTAAATAATTCTCGTAATTGTTTCTCGAGTGTAGTTGAACCGAATTTCAAAACGTAACCAGCCTAAAGACATTGCCCTCTGGAGTTTGAGACGAGGAGAATCCATGTCGAGTTTTATTTAATTTTTAAACATCTGCTCGGAATATTAATTTACTCCACGTTGGTTTCGTGTACAGTGTAATTTGCTGCCAACGTGATAAAACGTTGACTCGTGCTGGTGCAAATCATTCCATAAATCCACTGCTCTAGTTTTTTTTCCACCGTAGTTTTCCCTTTGTTTTTAATTTTTTTTCCGGAACATTTTCCGGTATTAGGATTTTAAATTATATCGCTATTCATTGCGTCACAAATCCAGCCCTCGAGGGGAGATAAATTCTCAACAGTGGTAAACAATATTACAAAGCAATATTAATATCACCCCGAGCCCGAGTACTACCAACTACCAGAGTAAAAAAAAATAAAAAAACGACAACCATGCTAATGAAGTATTAATGAGATTCGATCTACGAAGGAAATTTTTATACGCGTATTTTTGGTATAATTAATAAGTTGATTTTCACCGAGAAGTTTTTTTTTTCATCTTTAATGGAAACGTTAAGTAAATTTTTAAAATTTATAAAGTACCTAGTGAAAATAAGAAGGTCGGAATGTGGCCTAATTTCTAAGAGGTTTCCTCTCTTAAGAGTCAGTTTTTTTTTAATAATTAGTGAAGAGAAGTTAAGAAGGTAGCATAGGCGTGACTGGACCTTCTGAGTAGGGTGTGCCAAAACGTTGAGCTCTCCAATAAAATCAAAAATAATATCTATGCCCAAAAAATCTTATCAAGAAATCGGCAGTTTTCTTCGTGTTGCAAAAACAAAGTTACAAATTTGATTAGGTTGGTACCTACTTCGAAATGTGTGAAAGTGCTAAAGTTCATGGATCATTTTTATGGGCTTTTCTCCAGTGCTGGAAAATTCCAAAATTTTCTGGGTGCTCCAAAACGTCTTGAAACCGCTCCCAATCGACCCGAGAGACCAAAAATAGGGCATATATACAGTACCAAATTTTTAGATCAAATTTTCATCTTCTGCAGGGCGATGAGGTAATTTCGAAATTTCAAAAATTATCCAAAATTCAAGAAATGAACTTCAGCTCCAGAAATTTTAGATATTCCAACTCTAAGTAAAATTTTGAGGCCAAACAAAAATAAATCGAAAATAGTTGTATCATAAAAGAACCCCATATGAAAAATTTCAGATGCTGAAATTCATTTCTCATATGCAAAATTTCAAATACGGCGAAGTTTTGAAATAAAAATTAAGCAAGTGACTTTTCATCGAAAAAGGTAACTTGAGGGCTTTTTTCACAACATGGCAAAAAATATCCCATTAGAAGAATGTAAATTAGTGCATTCAGCGTTATTTAAATTCTCAGCGATTTTGTACTCGATTTTTAATGATTTTTCCATAACATGCGATAACTTTGCAAAAACTGGGAAATTATTCAACACTTTGCATAATTTTCCAAAAGTAGAGCAACTTTTTTCCACAGCCTGAACGATTTTCCAAAAATTGAGGAATCTCCGAAACCTTGGACAATTTTCTAAAAAAGAAAGATTCTTTACAAATCTAAAAATTTTATGAAATTCCATAATATCATAAAAATTGTAAGATTTCCCCCCAAAAAAATAATTTCTCGAAAAATTGGGCTGTAGGTGAGTTTATTCCCGACGAAATACCCATATGAAAGAATGGGCGAATAGATTCCCATTTTTTCGGGGTATGTACGAGTTGAATCCCACCTTTTCTCAAAAATTTATTTCTATTCTGAATTTTTTTTGAAATTTCAACTCCAATTTTCTTAAAATTATTTTCAACTCTTAATTTTTTTCACAATTATTTCCAACATCAGAATTTTTTTAGCCTAAACTTTTCTCACATTTTTCCACGTTTAATTTAAATGTACTTTTCTGAATTTTTTCTCAAAATAGTTTTCAGTACCTAATTGAAAATTTTCTTGAAAAAATAATATTGCTACCAGGACACATTTGGGAATTTTACCAAAAAAATTGTCCCTGGACCTAAATTGAAAAATCTGGGAAAAGTAGGGTGTGCCAAGGCACACCCGGTACACCGGACAGTCACGCCTATGGAAGGTACTAGTTGAGAGGCAAGGATCTTTTGAAAATTTAATTTAATTTTTATATTGGCTGTTTGGATCTTACTCGTGGCTTTTGATTCGGCTACTTGCAACCCAAACTGTACCAATATGAAAGGGGTTACCGAATTTGAAATTTCAAGGAGTCAAGTTTCGTAATATTTACCTAGTTATTAATTTTGTGGTATTGCTGAATTAACAATTATTCAGGTTTTCTACCTCGACCTCTACTTTTGATGAACTTGCTCCTTGGAATCTCGTTTCGAGAAAATATACAAAACGAGCCATTTATACTGATACCACGATTCCAAAGTTTTGCCAAAGGCACGTGAATAGAGATAAAATCTTTAGATTTTCAACGAATTTTTTGAGTCTAAAAGACTATTTTTAAATTTTTTCCTGGAGGGGGGAGGGGAGGTGAAAATATTTTGAACAGGTTCTTTGGAAAAAATGGAAATTTAAACCTAGGGGTATTCGAAATCCCTGAATTTATTTCTGGAATAATTTTTACCTCAATTCTGAACCATCGGGATTCACAGGAGCGAAGGGAGCAAGGGGGAGTCAAAGTAATAGATTTTTCGACACTATCGAGTATGGTGTCAAAATTCGTATTTTTGTTTTCCCAAATGTATTTTTGGAGATAATTTCACCAAAAAATTCAAATAAGGTTCAAGGTAGACGGTAGTTGAGGGAATGGGGCTAAAATCGAAAAAATATCAAATTATCGAGTGATGTGTCAAAAGGTGTATTTTTTTACGATTCACAGAAACTTTTTCTGAGATTATTTTTATCCTAAATCCAAACCGTGACCTACTAGGTTGAAGAAAGGAGCCACAATGGACATTTTTTGATAATATGAAGCAAAATATCGAGATGCTTGTTTTTCGACCTCCTCTGAGACAAATCATGATCGTTGTCATTTTCTCAAAAATTCAAAAGAAGTTCGAACGGTGTGGGGAAAAGTGGAGCCCGCGCGAATGGGAGTGGTGGAAGAAGTAGTCATTACCCTCACAAGGGAGGTATCCCAACTCAAAGTAAAATTTTGAGCCCAAACAAAAAAAATCGAAAGTACATCATAACAGGTCCCCGTATCCAAAATTTCAGGTGCTGGTGTTTATTTCTCGATTTTTGGCTAATTTTTTTAATTTAAAATTTACCTCCGCCCTGCAAAATATGAAAATTTAATCTCAACAACAAAAAAATCTAAAATTTGGTATATACCCTATTTTCGACCTTCCAAATCGATTTTAATCGGTTTCGAGACGTTTCGAAGCCACCAGAAAATTTTGAAATTTTCCAGCGCCGGAGAAAAGCTCATAAAATGGTCCATATGCACTTTAGCACCTATAATCACAAATTATAAATATTGGTGACCTATTTGATCAATTAAAATACAATTTCCCAAAATTCGTAACTTTGAGTTCAAATTCGCATTTTTGAGAAAGAAATTTTCCTGGAAAAAATTTAAAAATTCGCCTTATTCACATACATCGAAGTAAAAAGTTGAAACTTGGTAGATATCCTATTTTCAACCTCCCGAATCGAATGAAAGCGGTTTTGAGATGTTTCGGAGCCATCAGAAAAATTTGGAATTTTCCAGCCCTGGAGAAAAGCCCATAAAAATGTCCCATATGCACTTCAGCACCTATAATCGCGGATTATCCATATTGGTGACCTATTTGATCGATTGAAACACAATTTTCTAAAATTCGTAACTTTGAGTTCAAATTCGAATTTTTGTGAAAAAATTTTCCTGAAAAAAATTAAAAAATTCACCTAATGTGCATGTGAATTTGTACTCAAAGTTACGTTAACAGGAGAGTTGAAAAACTGTATTATGATTTTTGAATTTTGTGGAGAAGGTGTTGATTTTACCATATTTTTTAAGTGTTTTATCACTCTGTAATAAGTAAAGTTCTGGAGTTACGACCATTTAGCATTAGAGAGAGAAGATTTGATAAAGTTACGACCAAAAAGTATCGAAATTTCCAGAATATGGAGTTTCGCCAACACTTTGTTTTTTAATTTTAAGGATTTGCTTGACTTATGGGTTGAAATGATGTTATCATCAGATGGAAGACGTCCCAAAGTTGCCATTTTAGCAAAAAAACAAAAATTGCTCAATTTTGGAGTTACAATCTTTTAGCATTAGAGGTGCAATTTCTGCTTTATTTGCCAACATTTTGGAATCGGGAAATGGTTTTTTGAACTCAAAAGTTTATTTGGTACCTGAAAAAACTGAATTTAATGAACAGAAATACAAATACGACTGGCTTTGACGAACGTTTGAGGGATGTTGAGAAAAAATTGAAATCTTATTTTTTGAAGACCATTCGTTTTGATAATTTTTCCACCATTGGGACGAGAAAGACTTCCATGTTATCGACATATTAAGTATCGAATATTTTTCCATGATCCGCCATTTTTCCATGATCCGTAATTTTTCCAAGATTTCAATGGTCAAACAAAATACATAAATAACTCTAACAAAAAGTCATCATTTCAATTTCCTTTAGAATTTTTCCAAGGTTTTGAAAGTCAGGTGGAATGTCAATATATTTATATTTTCTTGCAAATTCAATAGTGCAAAAAAATGTTTACCCCCCCCCCCCCACCCTTAAAAAGATGGAAACATGTTAAAAGGGGGAAAGACTTTTTGAATCGGGGTGAAATTTTCAGAATCTGTTCTATAGGTTTCAATAATGACGTTTTTGATAGAAAAAATTTTCAAGAACTTGAATTTTTTAGTGATTTTTTTAAAAACTCGTGGGGTAAAATCATGTGACTTTTTTGAAACTCTCGCCTACTTTTCCTTCATCTGGACCGATTAACCTTGAAGAATTCTATTCAAGAGGGAAAATATTAAATTTTTACAATTTGGTGGTAGTTGGTCGCTGGTGGATCGTGGGAAGGAACGAGAATTCAACTGATAGCTTTATTGAGACACTGTGTGTACCTAATGAAATCTTAAAATGACAAAAGCAAATAAAAATCAAAAAGTCATAAAAAACTATATCAAATTTTGTGAATCGAGTATTCGAAGGAATAAAATTAACATCCTAAAAATAATCATTACGTACCTTGAAAATTTTAAATCAAAATCTATAAATACTCAACAGCTAAGTACATGATCATCTTTCTGTAAAATACATACTTAAAAGTGATAGCGGTATTTATTTTTTTCAAATCTTGACTTTTTCAATAGTTCATGGGTTCATGTTGAATCAAGTCTTACTACCTATTATTAAAAAGAAAGACATATTTTTTGACAGAATTTTTTTTGAAAAAAATTGAAATTTGACCCAGGTATAAATTTTGGGAAATTGTGCTTTAATCAATCAAATAGGTCACAAACATTGATAATCCGCGATTATAGGTGCTAATGTACATTTGGACCATTTTTATGGGCATTTCTTCTACGCTGGAAATTCTCAAAAATTTTCATAGGCTCCAAAACGTCTCAAACTCGCTTTCAATCGATTTGGGAGGTCAAAAATAGGGTATCTACCAACTTTCAGCTATTCATTTTGACGCCTACGCTGTGGACGTATTTTTCAAATTTTTCTAACAAATTTTGCTGGAGAAAAATATGGTTTTGACCCGGCGAATTTTAAAAAATTGTGCTTTAATCGATCAAAAAGGTCTTTAATATGGGTAATTTGAGTTTTTAGGTGGTAAACTTCCATCTGGATCATTTTTATGGCCTTTTCTTCGTTACTGGAAAATTCCAAAAATTTTCTGGAGACTCCAGAACTTCTCAAAACCACTTCCAACCAATTCGGGAGGTCGAAAATAGGGTATATACTAAATTTCAGATTTTTTTGTT
Organism: Pseudococcus viburni; assembly: GCA_033439095.1. Taxonomy (NCBI): domain Eukaryota; kingdom Metazoa; phylum Arthropoda; class Insecta; order Hemiptera; family Pseudococcidae; genus Pseudococcus; species Pseudococcus viburni. Next base: position 32,741 of record JAVBJF010000480.1, on the reverse strand, counting down.
GATTAGATCAAATTTTCATATTTTGCACGACGATGAGGCAATTTTGAAATTTCAAAAATTCGTCAAAATTCGAGAAATAGACTTTAGCACCTGAAATTTTGTACATGGGGTACTTTTATGATGTATTCTTGATTTATTTTTGTTTTAGCCCAAAATTCTACTCCTGGTTGGAATAGGTAGGATTCCTTTCTTATTAGGTAGTGAACCTAAAATCTCGAATTCTATTTGTATCCACTTGGCTCAACTTTAAGGTCGCATTGTCACTAAAAACGGCTCACCTTGTTGTTATTTACATTTATGTATTGCGATTAAAGGAGCTAAGGGATGAAAGGCACACCTTAAATTGAAAATTTTCTCATTTTTCGTTCGAATTCGAGAAACCCGAGTGATTCTCGATGACCAGCTCAAAGCACACGATTTTTTGTAATTTCAATAACAAAACAAACACATCCTAAGCCTACCTCGTCGGGTCTTTAATTAAGATGTCATCGGGTAGCATTTCAGCCAGGTTCCCAAGCTCGACCTTCCGACTTAATTTATTCGCTCTGGAGCCACTTTCGCATTTATACCTTTCCACTCGCCAGACTAATAACCCTTTGACGCGTTCTAGCACCTTGAATATCAAAAATAGGCGAATTTCTATCTCGTGACTTTTATTGTAATAATCAACGAGAGTGTTTTCGATGAAATTCCTATTACATCGAATTAGCTGCAATTACAAATTGTAATTTTGCGACTCCTTTATGATGAAAATTAGGTAAAATTATATCGTTAGTTTTATACGTCGGTATCGTGCGTATTTCTGTCGAGTGGCTCGTGACAAATAATGGACCATAGACGGTAAAATTCCTCGAAATGATGATTTATTCGGTAAATTTCGACCACGTGCTGGGGATTTTTGTATTGAATCGGTTTTCATTTACGTTGTGGAGAAAAAAATAAGAGAAATGAAAGTGAAAGAAATAATACCTCTTACGACGAGCAGTTTTATATACCCATATAAGCTCCGGATTGCTTTCGAATAAATACGATAAATTCCTCTGTGCAGTTTTTGATTGGGTATTTGGAGTAAATTTATTATAGATTCGATAACGAATCGTAATGAAAATTTCTTAAGATGGTGATTTTTCTACGTTTCGTAAACTAGAATCGTATGCTATTTAGATTCAAAGCTGCAACAATCGTTGAAATAAACATACGAGCGAAAATTGATTTTTCATTGCAGAGGGAGTAAAAGTCTACTTTTACTCCCTCTCGCGAATCGCTCGAGTGCTCAAACTCGACTTTTACTCCCTCTACAATGAAAAATATCGTATGCAACTCGGGAGATAAATGATTTTCGACGATTTTGAGTTATTTCCCTCGCTTCGCTCGGGCAATAAACCTCAAAATTCGTCGAAAATCACTTTATCTCCCTTGTTGCATAATATACTATTCTCGTATGGAATTGTTTCCCGAAACTCGTCCGGCTTCGGAGACTCGGAGAGATACACGAGGAGGAAAAAAGGTACAGAAAAGAAAGGGGTTGAAAAATACGAACGAGCTCGAACACGAAAACGGAGGGAAAAAACACTTATACATCCGGAGTTAGTATGGTAACTTTTTTTTAAAAAGACACGATCTCGGTATATAAAATTCACTTTATCTGTCTTCTGTCTTAATTTCGAAAGGATAAGAAAACTCGGCGTTCGTCTTTGTAAAGTAGGTGGCAGTTTTATGGCGCGAGGATGAAATTACGTCTCTCGAAATAGACTCGAATTCGAGGCAATTTTTTCCTCGCTGCGAAAATTTGCTAATACGAGTACGAGTTTTTAATTTTTTTCATGTTTGTATTAAAGAGGCAGCCGCGAGCGGTGGAAAAATTGTCGTGTTTTCGCATATTCGACGGTCGTGAGGTAGGTAGGTACGTGGTACGACGTAGGTAGGTATGCACCTCACCTCGTATCTTTTTTAATCGTCTTGGGAATCGAGTAATTTTTACGATTAATGTTGTATGCGTGGAAACGCGCGCCACGGTAATCAAATTTATAAACGTAAGGTACCTATTTCGTATTGTGTAAACAAGTGACGAGTTTTAATGAAATTTGTCAATTTTACGAGTAATTTTTATGGGTATTTTAATTCGAGAACGTTTTTTGTCGGTTGTACAATGTAAGAGCAGGTGGGCTTGGGACGTGCTTTTAATTTTTTTTTCACCGGAGTCGATGTTGTCGCGTTGGAGGGTATTTTCATTAAAGAGATTCGATTACAAGACCGGTGTTTTTTTATCTAGATTAAAATTTGCTTTGCTTTTTTTGGTTGGTTGAGTTGGTCCGGGTATTTCGGATGTATATTTAGAAATCCCTCGGGCCTAGTTGGCAACAGGAGAAGAAATGTACCGGTAATGAAGCGAAAAAAAAGCAAACCATAAGTACAGCTGGGTTATTTCTGAGAAAGTTTAATTTTCAAGGTTTAATTGATTTCGGTAAGATCAAAGGATCAAATGTAGTCGAAAAATGAACTATATTCGGGTTATTTGAAACTTTGAAATGGAGAATAGAGGGGTTTGTTTTTCTAAAGAATATTTTTATATTGGAATGTAATTTTTTTTTGGTTTCATTGATTACCAATTCGTAGTCTTTTAATGATTTTCTCGAATAAATTGAATAAGATACTTTTGAGAGAAGTTTTTCGAAATGAAGTAACATGAATAGAAATTTAAATTGTGATATAATTTTTTCCTAAGTAGGTACCCAGCTCCATTTTTGAAAATCATTTTTATATTTATAGGGGCAAGACTTTCGTTTATGGACATGTTTTCTTGAATTTGGAGCTGGATCGAAATAAATTGAAAATTATGTTTTGAATTTTTCTTCAATTTTTATTTTTAGAATTTTCATATTTTCAAAACTTTTATGTTTTAAAATTTTTTTAAAAATATTCTTATTTTTTTCTCAGCTTTTTTTTTTTTAATTTTACGTAGGCAAATTAGACAAAAATCAACATTTCTGCCCAGCAAAGCTTTTATTACGGAAAACTGTAGAGAGAGGTCCTCTGAGTAACCCCTAAGAGTTAACACCTCCCAGACCCCTTGCTAATTTTTTTATGGGGGTTCCACCCCCCTAAAAAACAGTTTTTCGCTTCTATCTCATTTGGATTTGGTTTTTCGGTAAAAATAGTTCAGTACTTTTTTGTTATACTATCTATTTCCAATATGTTTTGTTTGGACAATTTTTTTGTACGATCATCAGCAGAGGAGATAGAGAGTCCTGAAAGAAGGGGGTTATGAAGAAAATACTATCTTTTGAAAAGGTGATAATATGTATAAAATCGTTCTAAACTGTGTGTTTCGACCATGAAAATAGTAGTATTATGTAAATTGATGGTATTAATGTTCCCTTGACTCTCTCCCCTTCCTATGTGCCCACTCCACCTTACCCATCTGTTTTTATTTACCAGTGGCTATATGATGGAAGGGTGAGGTGGGGTGGACATGTAGGAGGAGGAGAGGGTCAAAACCTATTCCCCCTCCTACGTGTCCATCCCACCTCACCCTTCCATCATATAGCCACTGGTAAATAAAAACAAATGGGTAAGGTGGGGTGGGCACATAGGAAGGGGAGGTGGTCAAGGGAGCATTAATACCATCAATTTACATAATACAGGGTGACTGAAAATTACTTCCCCAAAAAAATTTAAAATTTCGGTAAAAAATTATTATTGATAGGGTAAATTTTTTTTGGTCATATTCTACTAATATAGATCGTCTTCTAATCTCTGTATAACTTATAACCCGAAAAAATTCAATATTGCGCAATTTTTCCCTTAAACCAGAGCATTAATTCAATACTGCTGAATTAAATCACCTGACTCCAATTTGTGAAGCGCTGAAATGCAATACTCCTTATTTCAAAATTGAACGCACTGTTTTCAGATTAACAGGGTTCAATTCAAGATTTTGAGGAACTCGTCACCTATCCACAGAAATTCCTAGATTTTATTCCACGCAATTTTTAAATTTCGTTCGACTAGGTTTAGCTATAGCATTGTAAGCGAAAATCAAATTATTCTTCACAAAAAATTCAAAAATGATTGAGAATTTTTGAAGAGGCCTGTGTTCGAATAGTAATGGACCAAGGATGCTGCCAGAGTTGAAATTTTTTGGATAAGTTAATTAGGCAATTTTTGCTAAGCATTTTTTTTGGGGAACTACTTTTCGGTCACCCTGTACTACTATTTTCATGGTCGAAACACACAGTTTAGAACGATTTTATACGTACAAGTATCATCACCTTTTCAAATGATAGTATTTTCTTCATAACCCCTTCTTTCAGGACTCTCTATCTCCTCTGCTAATGATGGTACAAAAAAATTGTTCATACAAAAAATATTGGAAATTAACAGTAGAACAAAAAAGTACTGAACTATTTTTACCGCAAAACCAAATCCAAATGAGATAGAAGCGAAAAACTGTTTTTTAGGGGGTGGAACCACCATAAAAAATTAGCAAGGGGACTGGGAGGTGGTAACTCTTAGGGGTTACTCAGGGGACCTCTCTCGACAGTTTTCCGCAATAAAAGCTTTGCTGGGCAGAAATGTTGATTTTTGTCTAATTTGCCTACACTATTTATTTATTTTTTTTGAAAAAAAAAAAAAATTTATCAGCAATTTTGAATTTGAAGCTCAAAATGAAATTAGAAAAATATCTACGTTTAAAAAATTTGCAAATATGATTCAGTTGTGTTTTAAATAAACTTTAATTTCTTCTTGCATAGGTTCATTTTTTTGTTGAAATTTTTACATATTTGGGACGCCATTTACATTTATGAAGCATAAACGATTTTTCTTACTTGGTCAGATTTTGAATTTTTCATATATTTTTTTTACATTCCAACGTTTTTAAAATCATTTTAATTTTTCCTTCACGAAATTCAACTTCGCGAATCATTTACGAACGGATACAAATATCAGTTTTTCAAAACGAACAACCTATTTTTTAAATTGTCTTTTTATCCTCGTTCAAATTTCATGGGATGGATCATTTGCATACGAATAAATCGTTCTTGAATGTTTTCAAACAACATCATCTTTTCGAGAAAATCTTTCAAAAATGTATTACCGACGTGAACTTTTTCATTTGAAAATGAATTCGTAAAAATTGATTTTTCAAAACAAATCATCTATTTTTTAAATTGTCTTTTTCTACTCGTTAGAAAAATTCATTTTTTTTCAAGTTCTTTCAATAGTACGGACATTTTAAGTTTTGACCCAAAACAAATTAGCAGGGAGGGGAAGTTTCGTATATAAGCTCAGTAGGATATGTATTTTAATTTTCCGGAACTTCCCTAAAATCGGTGAATTTTTGAACCCCCTTTTGGGTGGGGTTCAAATTAGTACAGAGTACAGACATTTTAGCTAAAATAAGGCCCTAACCCCAAAAAATTAGCAGGAAGGGGAGGTTCCGTATATAAGTTCAGCAGGGTATGTATTTCACTATTCCCAAAATTCCCTAAAATCGGTGAATATTTTGACCCCCTTTTGGGGGTGAGGGGGTTCAATTTTGGGTTTTTTGGCTATAACTTTCAAAGTTACGTATTTACGAAAAAAAGTTGAAACAAAAATTATAGAGCATAAAAAAAACAAATAATTTTGTTATTTACAATACAAAAAAAGTGACGCGGCGTTCGAAAATTTTTCATCCACTGTACATACCCTCTTTTTGGGACCCAATTTGGGTCCAGGGTTCAAATTATTACAAAAATCGAATTCTGCAGCGACCACGAAAACCCCTGAACTCCACTTATTCGACCATTGGTTCGCTAAATTTTAAATTTACTAGGCGTACACATGCGTAATTTATTGAGGTAATGAATAATTTTCGAACGCCAATTTCTTTTTCTTTTTGCAATAGCTCGTCCCCATGACTACGTAGAAAAAATGTAAAAAAAAGTAAAATGTTAGTCTTTTAATGCTCTACGTTTGTTTGAACCAATTTTTCACTATAGCTGAGCTATGCTTGTACCTACATAGTAATAGGATGTACTACCTATGCAAAAAAAACCTATCCTAAAAGTCGATTAACCCGATTTTTGGCAATTTTTTCTGTTAATGGGAAATTTAAAAAATTTATTTTTTTCCGAAGGCTCCAGCTCCCTCCCATTACGTTCTAGGAAGAAATTGCGAATAACAAAATTGTTTGTTTTTTTATGCTCTATAATTTTTGGTTCAACTTTTTTTTTCGTAAATACGTAATTTTGAAAGTTATAGCCGAAAAACCAAAAATTGAACCCCCTCACCCCCAAAAGGGGATCAAAATATTCACCGATTTTAGGGAAGTTTGGGAATATTGAAATACATACCCTGCTGAACTTATAAACGGAACCTCCCCTTCCTGCTAATTTTTTTGGGTTCGAGCCTTATTTTAGCTAAAGTATCTGACAAGACAGTCAACCCTGGAACTCGAATACCTTCATGACGTCACTACTCATACCGCTGAATGTCGTTGAATATTTTACGTCAGTTTTAAACAGTTTAGTATTTTTTGAAGAAGTTTTCCAACTCCAAATGTTTTCCTCGTAATTTTTTTCTCAGAATTTTCTCAACTGAAATATTTCTGACGTAGGTATGTAATTTTCTCCACTGAAATTTTTTTCTGAAGAATTTTTCCATCGTTGAACTTACATCTTTTTTGAAAAGAATGATTTCTGTTTAATTGACGCCATAAAAATTTTGAGGAAAAAAATTCGAGTTCAAAAAATTATGATTGGACATGGAAAAATTTCAGATGTGAAAATTGCGAGAAAATAAAATTTTTACGACGTCAATCAAACAGAAGTCATTCTTTTCAAAAAAGATGTAAGTTCAATAATGGAAAAATTCTTCAGAAAAACTTTGGTCGTGGAAAAATTACGTCAGAAAAAAATTCGGTCGTGGAAAAATAACATCAGAGAAAAATTTCAGTTGAGAAAATTCTGAGAAAAAAATTGGGAGTTGAAAAAATTTAGAGTTGGAAAACTTTTTCAGAAAATTCTAAACTGTTTAAAAACACGTAAAATAATCTGGACTTTGAAAAAAAAAAGTCGAAATGACATTCAGCGATATGAGTAATGATGTCATGAAGGTATTCGAGTTCCAGGTTTGACTGTGCATCTAATTTATTTTCCAAGTTTTTTCATTGTCTAACATAATGTCAGATGTCTTGATCTAACGTAACCGTTGCGTAACCGTAGCGATTTTCAAATTTTACCCTCCCCTCCCCCCAGCTCTAAGACTTACCCATGTCAAAAAACAAAAGCTAAAAAATTTTCATACGAATCTGGTCATTTTTTAAGACAAAAAAGGGTTAGAAAAAAAAAACATACAAAAATCTGTCATTTTCAGGAAAAAATTAATGTTATTTTTCCTTTTAGGTAAAAACTTTAGATCATTAGGTTTTCATCAAAAATTTTTTAATTATGAAGATGATGAAATTACGATATGTGTTTTGAAACGATTTTAATTGAAAGCATCTTTAATGAAATACTAAACTTCAAATAGCATACCTACAAGATAGAGAGGTAGATAAAAATCTGTATAGCGAATTCCACAGCACTCGAAATATATCTGCATATTGAAAAAAATTAATTTTATCATGAGTATGTAATTGAAAAATAATCAAAGGGTATACCAACAGACACTAGTTAATGAAATAATCGCTTGTGAAAAATATGCTAATTTGAATTCAGACATCGTTCGAAATCGGTTGCTGTCATGAATGTACCGTGCAAACTTCGTTTTTTAGTTTACGTAGTATTTTTTGTACTCGTGAATAGTGTTGCAAACGATGATCAAGAAGAGATTCATCGTCTGAAAAAAGAAAATGAAGATCTGAAAGCGAACAATACACATCTTGAAGCAAAAAACATACATCTTGAAGAAAAAAACACACATCTTAAAGAAAACTATACAATAGTAAACCGCATTGCCTTAGTCTTTCATTGTGGCCAGCATTATAGAATGGTACACGGTTGGTTGGAGTATCAATTTATGACTTGGAATTTTATTTTCAAAAATGACGAATATTACCGCATCGTCACTGGAACACTGGAAGTGCACTTCAATCAGACCTTTTTGACTGAAAACCAAACTGAGGTGGAATATTACAAAAATCCCAGGCTCATGCAAAATTTACGTGATAATTTTTTCGAATATGTTTACGATCTTTCCCCTAAAAGATTCAAATGGGAAATGTTTCTAAGATGGTTAATTGAATGCAAGGAATATACAAAAACGGACCAGTCCATGAAATTAACTTCCCTAGCATCTGAATTAAAATTACTTTTCGAACGAAAAATCACAATTGAACAATTGGCGAATTGCATATCCTTCCACTGGAAGCTCTCCACTGAAAACTTGAAATATGGTGGAAATGTTGATGTACTCGCAGAAGTTGAAGCACTAAAATACACTCGAGAATTATATGAAACTTTCATCGGCATGGCTCCACGCGAAATCCGGTTTTCTATGAAAAGTGAATTTTTTTTACAACGCTTCTGTGGAGAACTGTTCCATCGTTCAATATCCGATAAAGCTATTCCCCTTTCAGTAAAAGAAAAAGTGGAAAAATTCCTGCTGTGGTATAGAAAAGGTCAGTTTGAATCACATAATTCAAATGACACTTTGAAGAACTTAGCAATCTCATATAAGCAGGGCCTTGCTACTACTACAACAGTAACAATGCCCATTGATCTGCAATGGTGAGGTGTTAATTACAAATTATTCATTAATCTATTATAATAGATTAATGAATAATTTGGATTTAGCACCCCTGAAAATGTAGGTTTGGACACTCATATTTTGACTCTGAACCCCACTTTCCATTTTTCATCCCTCTCACACCCTCCACCAAGTGTTGGAGTGAAAAAAAATTATTAAATTTGGATTTAGCACTCTTAAAGATGTAGGTTTGGACACCCATATTGACTCTGAACCCCATTCTCCATTTTTCATCCCTCTCTCCCCCTCCACCAAGGGTTGCGGTGAAAAAATATTATGAAATAATGTTCTTGACTGTAGAGAGATTACTTTTGACTGAAATATTTCAGTCAAAAGTAATCTCTCTACAGTCAAGAACATTATTTCAAAATTTTTCAAAACCTGCTTATTTTCCTTACGTTTTAAGTAAGTACATATTTTTAGTGGAGCTGTTTGTTTTCCTAGCGTTTTACATATTTTTTAAATGGATTTTTAATAGGTAACTTAAAAAAAAATTATCAATTTTTTTCCATCTTTTGTAGTAATTGTTAAATAATTGATTAAGTGAGACGCAGCCAGGGATACCCGACCATATGTCGGAAAATTTTTTTTCCGTTTTTTTGGCTCTTTAAGTAGTACAGACTTGTACCTTTCGAATAGCGCAAACCGCATTAAAAAAGGTTGAAAAATAAATTTTCTATGATTTTTCAAAGTTTGTCAAAAAATGATTTTCAAAAATCAAAGTTTTGAGAAAAACGCAAAACAAAATTTGGAACTGTTTTCAATGAATAAAAAAAAATTATGTTCTGTAAACGACCTTTCTCATCGGAAATGGTTTATTTACGTCCTCTTACATCACTTTAGGTCATTGACCCCTTCCAGAAGTTGCCGGCATCGAAAATCGAAACCATACCATATGTCGGGAATCATCTTTTTTCAAGAAATAATGACATTTTTGGTACAAAATTTGTTTTTTTAATAATCGTACACCACTGTAGTTCATTAAAACGAACCTGAAATTACGTGCATTGAGAAATGAAATCATAGTGCAAGTCAAACAACTTTACAAACCAAACGGTGAAAAATCATGCTTTGAAAATTAGTGTTCAACAAATATCCGGATAATCAAAATGAAGAGTTTCAACGGGAAAAAATTGAATTTTCGATTGAGATAATCGATTCTTCAATTTCGATTTTTCGATTTCGATAATCGATTCTTCAATTTTGATTTTTCGATTTCGATAATCGATTTTTCAATTTCGATTTTTCGATTTCGATAATCGACCTTTAAATTTTGTGAGGGTTCGTGAAAGAATTCGGGAACTCTCGGAAAAGTTCAACCGTTTTCGGGATGTTTTCGGAGCTGTTCGGCAATTTCCGTGTGATATCCGGATAATCTAAATAGTATTTGGTATTTGGATATCCGGATATTTGTTGAACACTACTACGTTTCAATAATAATGAAAGTTGTAAATTTTAACATATTTTTATAAAATTCCGACATATGGTATGGTTTCAATTTCTCAGAGGCCTTCAGCAAAATTCGTTTTTTTAACCAAGAAGATGACACTTTTGGGACCTGAACCAATTCTCATATGAAAGTAGAGGGTTCATAGTATACAAATTGATAAAAAAAAAAATTTCCATATTTTTGGTCATTTTTTCTTAATTTGCGTTTTTCTCGAAATTTACTTTTCCGACATATGGTCGGGTATCCCTGGCTGCGTCTCAAGTAATAAAAATTTCAACATTTAAAACGATTTTTGGAACTTTTCATTGCATTTCATGACATTTCAGGCAATTTTCATTTTTGTTCAATCAAGTTTTAAACATTTTCAATAGGTATTTTTAAAAAGATTTTCAACTGTTTTTATAAAATTTTCAACAAATTTCATAATTTTTCAATCTCTCCGACTAGGCATACTTCTAATCTTTTTTTATTTTTTTTCACCAGTTTTTATAACACTGGACATAATTTTTATGACTAAATTACTTCGTCAAATGAATCATAAAAATTACTTGAAATGTCGTAAGGATTGATCAAAAGTTTATAAAAAGGAATAAAAGTTTGATAGAGGTATTTTGGCCTCCCAAATCCGAATTTGAGGTTTATTTCATGAAAAACCTGAGAGGGGCTTCGGGTGTAAGGGGCAAAAATCAAATCTTGTCAATTTAATTTGAAAATAACCTACGTTTAATTTTTGGTCGATCGGAATCTGTGAAAAAAATCGTATTCTTCTAGATACCCAATGTCATGTCATGTCATGCTGCACAGGAAAGTGAAGGAAAATTAACTTAAGATATTTACGAATTATTCAACCAACAATTTCCATCATAAAATTTGTATTGAAAAATGTGGACAAAAAATTATTGGTAAACCTTCTTCTCCAACGCTCAAAATGCAAAACTAATATTAAATTCGAATTCAGCACCCTTGAAAATGTAGATTTGGACACCCATATCAACTCGAAACACTATTTTTCATTTTTCATCCCTCTCACCCCCTCCCCCAAGAGTTGTGATAAATTTGTTTTATAAAATTTGGATTTAGCACCCCTGAAAATGTAGGTTTGGACACTCATATTGACTCTGAACCCCATTCTCCATTTTTCATCCCTCTCACCCCCTCCACCAAGGGTTGGGGTGAAAAAATATTTTTAAATTTGGATTTAGCACTCTTAAAAATGTAGTTTTGGACACCCATTTTGACTCTGAACCCCATACTCCATTTTTCATCCCTCTCACCCCCTCCACCAAGGGTTGCGGTGAAAAAATATTATTAAATTTGGATTTAGCACCCTTGAAAATGTAGATTTGGACACCCATATCGACTCGAAACCCTATTTTCCATTTTTCACCCCTCTCACCCCCTTCCCTAAGGGTTGTGGTGAAAAAATGATATTAAATTTGGATTCAGCGTCAAAAATTATATGAAAAAAAATTGAACTTCAAATTCATATGACTTTTTTCCGCCTAAATTCTCTACTGAGCCCACTGTACCTCGACGCGAATATCAAAATTCCAGATTGCTGGGTGCCCGTTTTGAAAAGTGGTCTAAGCTTATGCGATCGAAATTTCGATTTTACATGGATTTTTACATGTGTTTTAAATGGAGAAACATTTTTTTCCCCGAAATCATCATTTGTTGTGACCAATTGATAGTTCGTGTTGAGAGAAACAAAAATATGATAAGAATACACTTTTTGCCTAACTCAAGAATTGAAGGGGCTCTATATTAAATTTATAAATATAGCCCCCCTTCAATTCTAAAAAATGACTATTCTTCTTGAAAACGGCCATTTTTCTTAAGAATAACTATTTTTTTTTTAAATGATAATTTTTTCCAAGTGACTGTTTTTTGTTTAAAATGACTATTTTTCTTTAAAATTACAATTTTTCTTAAAATGACGATTTTTCTTAAACTGACTATTTTTCTTAAAAATTACTATTTTTTCTAAAAGTGACAATTTTTTTTCTAAAAATGATGATTTTTTCCTCAGAGTGACTGTTTTTTCTAAAACTGACTATTTTTCTTAAAAGTTGCCATTTCTCCTAAAAATTACCTACCATCTATTTCAAAAAATTACCGTTCATTTCTAAATTTCTTTCTAAGAAATGGTACTTTTTTCTAAAATGAAAATTGTCACCAAAAACGATTATTATTTTCAAAGAAATGTTCATTTTTTACAACTTTTTTGGATTTTGATACCTGTTTTTGAAAAATGGCCATCTTCGGCTAATGGTAGATAAAGAGATCTACGACATTCATCAACAGTATGTTGAGAATTTCTTAAAATTATCCCAGAAAATTGAGAAATTTTAAAAGTACTCAGATAAGTACTTTAAAATAAACATTCAAACGAAAAAAAACTCCCCTTAAATTTGTTTTCTCTTTTCTTGTCATAAAATCAGAATTTCAAACAGTTAGCAATGATTTTATAACATCAATATGACCAAATACCCCATTATTTCGTTCCATTTTACCAAAAAAAATGTCAATTTCAAACTTCATCGATCTCAAACCCACCAAAACAACGAAAACCCCCTCAAACCTTACCCAATTTAAATCACCAAACAAAAAAACCTCCTCATTAAACCACTTCCTCTTCTAAATTCGACTCTTTTAACCCCATTCTGGTAAAAAATCCGGCTAATTTTTCCAAACGATCTAGTACATGGCAAACTGGGCGTTACACGGTTTTACGATCTGTATACGAAATTAGTCGTCTAAAACACACACGTATATACGAAAATACCCCCGAAAAAAATAATTAAAAAGATAAATAAACCAGAATAAATATTTAATCCGCGAACGCGTCCGAAACCCTGAATTTTTTTCGCGTCTTCCAAGGATTACCCCAAGTACCCTTTTTTCCCCCATTACACGCACGTTCGTAGGCGAAAATAAAAAGGCGCATGGTAAAAATTAGCATGATTTTTGATCATTAATGAAAATTGCCTCCCAGTCTCGCCTATTTCTCGTTAAGGAAAAGCCAATTTAATACAATGGCGTGGTTTCCAATTGTAATGTGCGGATTCCCCATCTCCCCCGTCCATTTTCATCACCCCCTCCCCCTCTCAAACTGCTCGGTGAAGATAAACTCGATTTTTTTTTAGGTAAAATTCCGACACAATAACGTAAAATTTCGTTTCCCATCTCGAAATGTTTCTCTTTTCTAACCGAGCGGTAACAAAAATTGAAGAGTTTGAAATTCGCCAACAGAATTTCGTTTTTTAAGCGGCTTAACGGGTTCTCGATTACGCTGGCTTCTTCGTACTGCTGGTATTTTGGAGAAACGTGATAAGAGAAATTTTACTGATTAATTTTTCAGCATAGTATTTCATACCAACTGAATCCTTTCGTTTCTCTACGCAATCCCAAAATTTCGATGATTCGAGCTATGGAAGCTTTCGCGAAAAGACAATAGGGAAAGTGTGCGGGTGAACACTCGTAATATTTTGAAAGCTGAATAAACTAGCACGACGACGTGTATGTAGCCCGAAAACCGCGATATGTGAGGTATTAATTTTTGAGAATGATTTATAGCGGTGCGATGTTAATGCAACACGTTTAAAATCAAACGGATGTTTAATATTTCATTAGAAACGACGTCAATCAAACGAGCAAAAAAATAAGAAAAAAGGGTAAAATTCGAGCTCTAGTGCAGGAATTTTTTCGTTCGCCGGTTCCAGTTACACGTATTTCTTTCTCTCACTTACTCTCGCTGGTAAATCTAATTTATACTTAAGAAAACGAGTAAAAAAGTTTAGTTGACAGGTACGTGCTTGGCTGTGGCGGCGAAATCGTGTTATAGAGATTTTTGAAAAATTAAATTTCCACGGTTGCTCGACTATACGATGTTTTTTTCGTGCCTTACGTAGCCCCCTTAACCCCTTTTTAACTTACTAATGGAAATGACCTTAGATAGGAAATTTTTGGTCAAAGATTAATCGAAATTCGAACCGTTGTCAAATACGATGAAAAATTCTTCGTACGTGGTAGAACATTTCTCTATGTGTGTTTTTCGCGAGCTTATTTTTTAGCCATTTTTTTCCCTGTGCTTTTTTTTCCAGATTCGTACATTTAACAAATGATGAAAATTATAGCAACACGAACCACTGGGATGTGATGTACGCAGTTATGATGTGGTTTGCCTACGTTCCGTCATTAATAACACCTTTGTTAGTTCTGGCAATGATCATAAGAAGGTAAGGTATAATGGGCTTTGCACGCCGCAGTTTTTGGCGTTTTGGGCTCATTTTTAAAGCAAATGCTATTTTAATGACTCTGCGTGTCTGAAAAAAACGGGGTCTCGCTGTTTGCGTTTTTCACTCGGTATTATTTTGAGACCTGGAGGATGCGGTGAAGGTAAACTGGAATGTGGAAGAATTTGCAAAAAGTAGAGGTACTGTAGCGAGAGAGATGGTAATTTAATACGAAACGTTCAAGATTTTCCTCAGCTTGATAAGGGCAGGCCGGTAAAGTAAACGTCGACAAAAGGCGTAAATTTTGCAGACGTTATTCGTCGTTTGGTAAAAATATAATTTATACAGGTGACAGCGGATTTTAAATGGCAGAAAAGTGGCGGAGACGATGTTTCGAGCGAATTGTCGCGTCAAAGTATGAATTTTTACGATCGATTTCCAGAAGGCTGTGCGATGTCCGTGTCAGGGGAATGAAGCGAAGGGATGTCTGCTGGAAAAAATGGGAAAATCGTGTGCGGTTTCGATTTGGGGAAAATTAATGCCGAGTTAACGAGATTTCCGTTTTTTTGTGCCGCAATTATGAAAAAAAATTTGTATTGGTTCCGAAGTGAAAAGAATCGAAATGTTGCGGAAATTATTTGAAATTATCGCGTGAGAAATTGATTAAAATTGCGTAGACACGTTTTACACAATATACCAGAAGACCCCCTTCCCCCCCAAAAAAAACATTTTTTCTGGAAGGTTCGCCTTGGTTCATGCAAAACTGAATCACTTTCAGCAAAAACAGAGAATATAAAAAAAATAAAGGAAAACCATTCATGCTTTCCAGAAAATCCTAAAACATCGTTCTTTTAAAAACCAAAAAACGAAATAATTTTCAAGGCACCCCCCTCCCAAAAAAACACAACAGCATTGTCAGAGTAAAAAATTATAAACAAACAATTTTTGGAAAAGAAAAAAGAAACCCAAACTATTCTAAAAAAATTCAATTCTCGTAATAGTCCAGGCAAATAAAAGAAAAAATGTACCAAACCCCCCAAAAATTAAAGCCTGATTTTTTTCCGCGTTTTACGTTCGTAATGATCCACTACACAACATACTAAAATGGACACCCCACAACCCTCCGCTACCCGTGGGGGGAGGGGGGGGGAAAACGTCCGCTGAAAATCGGGTTTTCGTCATCGACATTACATTAATATGGACTGCTACTTTAAATGGGAGAATTTGAAACATGAATACGGGATGAATTTTGCAAGAATCATTCTGCCCATATGCAAAATACATGGAATGTTATTGTTTTTAAAATTTTACCAAAACATAGCCAAATATTTCTCTCAAACCTTTTTTTTACAGCCAATCAGAAACCAGAAAAATGAATTTTCAGAATAAATGGAAAATACTCGGCTGCTAAACTATAAATTTTTGTTTGTAAAGATTATCATATCACTAAGTGGTGCATGCGCAGAACGTCCTTCTTGTAAAATTCATCCCGTATTGATGTTTCAAATGAATCGCAAAAATCCCCATTGAAGTAGCAGTCCATATTAATGTAATGTCGATGGTTTTCGTGAATATCTCCTCAAATAAGCCGCAAAATTGAAAAGTAGTTATGAACAACCTTGTTCTACGCGTAATTTCCTATCAGAATGTTGTTTTGTTTTTTCAAAAACACTCACTTCCTTGACCAAAAATTAAAGGTAAAAACACCTATTTTTCAACAATTTACAGCATTTTTGGAAAAAATCGAAACTTTTGGGAATATCTCCTCAAAATAGCCTCAAAATGGAAAAATGGTTATGAACAATCATATTCTACGTGTAATTTCCTATCGGACAGGTTCGTAAATTTTATCCATGGTTTTACCACAACTGGAAACACTTTTTCTTTGTGGTGAAATATGTGGATAAATTTTACCCACTTTTTTACCACCTCTGGAAACACTTTTTCTTTGTGGTGAAATATGTGGATAAATTTTATCCACGTTTTTACCACCACTGGAAACACTTTTTCTTTGTGGTGAAATATGTGGATAAATTTTATCCACGTTTTTACCACAACTGGATACACTTTTTTCTTTTGGTGAAATATGTGGATAAATTTTACCCACGTTTTTACCACCTCTGGAAACACTTTTCCCTTGTGGTGAAATATGTGGATAAATTTTACCCACGTGTTTACCACCTCTGGAAACACTTTTTTCTTGTGGTGAAATATGTGGATAAATTTTACCCACGTTTTTACCACCTCTGGAAACACTTTTTCCTTGTGGGGAAATATGTGGATAAATTTTACTCATGGTTTTACCACAACTGGAAACACTTTTTCTTTGTGGTGAAATATGTGGATAAATTTTATCCACGTTTTTACCACAACTGGAAAGACTTTTTCCTTGTGGTGAAATATGTGGATAAATTTTACCCACGTTTTTACCACAACTGGATACACTTTTTTCTTGTGGTGAAATATGTGGATAAATTTTACCCACGTTTTTACCACCTCTGGAAACAGTTTTCCCTTGTGGTGAAATATGTGGATAAATTTTATCCACGTTCTTTCCACCACTGGAAACACTTTATCCATTTGGTGAAATATGTGGATAAATTTTACCCACATTTTTACCACCTCTGGAAACACTTTTTCCTTATGGTGAAATATGTGGATAAATTTTACCCACGTTTTTACCACAACTGGATACACTTTTTTCTTGTGGTGAAATGTGTGGATAATTCTTATCCACGTTTTTACCACCACTGGAAACACTTTTTCTTTGTGGTGAAATATGTGGATAAATTTTATCCATGGTTTTACCACAACTGGAAAAACTTTTTCCTTGTGGTGAAATGTGAGGATAATTCTTATCCACGTTTTTACCACTTCTGGAAACACTCTTTCCTTGTGGTGAAATATGTGGATAAATTTTATCCACGTTTTTACCACAACTGGATACACTTTTTTCTTTTGGTGAAATATGTGGATAAATTTTACCCACGTTTTTACCACCTCTGGAAACCTTTTTCCCTTGTGGTGAAATATGTGGATAAATTTTATCCACGTTTTTACCACAACTGAAAAGACTTTTTCCTTGTGGTGAAATATGTGGATAAATTTTACCCACGTTTTTACCACAACTGGATACACTTTTTCCTTGTGGTGAAATATAAAATTTATCCACATATTTCACCACAAGGGAAAACTGTTTCCAGAGGTGGTAAAAACATGGGTAAAATTTATCCACAAATTTCACCACAAGGAATAAGTGTTTCCAGTGGTGGTAAAAATGTGGATAAGAATTATCCACACATTTCACCACAAGAAAAAAGTATATCCAGTTGTGGTAAAAACGTGAGTAAAATTTATCCACATATTTCACCACAAAGAAAAAGTGTTTCCAGTTTAGGTACAACCATGGATAAAATTTATCCACACATTTCACCACAAGAAAAAAGTGTTTCCAGAGGTGGTAAAAACGTGGGTAAAATTTATCCACATATTTCACCACAAGGGAAAACTGTTTCCAGAGGTTTTAAAAACGTGGGTAAAATTTATCCACATATTTCACCACAAGAAAAAAGTGTTTCCAGTTGTGGTAAAACCGTGGATATAATTTATCCACATATTTCACCACAAGGAAAAAGTGTTTTTAGTTGTGGTAAAACCTTGTATAAAATTTATCCACATATTTCACCAAAAGGATAAAGTGTTCCCAGTGGTGGTAAAAACGTGGGTAAAATTTATCCACATATTTCACCACAGGGAAAAAGTGTTTCCAGTTGTGGTAAAACCTTGGATAAAATTTATCCACATATTTCACCACAAAGAAAAATGATTCCAGTTGTGGTAAAACCATGGATAAAATTTATCCACATATTTCACCACAAGAAAAAGTTTATCCAGTTGTGGAAAAAACGTGGGTAAAATTTATCCACATATTTCACCACAAAGGAAAAAGTGTTTCCAGAGGTGGTAAAAACGTGGGTAAAATTTATCCACATATTTCACCACAAGAAAAAAGTGTATCCAGTTGTGGTAAAAACGTGGGTAAAATTTATCCACGTATTTCACCACTAGGAAAAAGTGTTTCCATAGGTGGTAAATACGTGGGTAAAATTTATCCACATATTTCACCACAAGGGAAAAGTGTTTCCAGAGGTGGTAAAAACGTGGGTAAAATTTATCAACATATTTCACCAAAAGAAAAAAGTGTATCCAGTTGTGGTAAAAACGTGGGTAAAATTTATCCACATATTTCACCACAAGGACAAAGTGTATCCAGTTGTGGTAAAAACGTGGATAAAATTTATCCACATATTTCACCACAAAGAAAAAGTGTTTCCAGTGGTGGTAAAAACGTGGATAAAATTTATCCACATATTTCACCACAAGGAAAAAGTTTTTCCAGAGGTGGTAAAAAAGTGGGTAAAATTTATCCACATATTTCACCACAAAGAAAAAGTGTTTCCAGTATGGTGGTAAAAACGTGGATAAAATTTATCCACATATTTCACCACAAGGAAAAAGTGTTTCCAGAGGTGGTAAAACCATGGATAAAATTTATCCACATATTTCACCACAAGGAAAAAGTGTTTCCAGAGGTGGTGAAAACGTGGGTAAAATTTATCCACATATTTCACCTAAAAAAAAAAGTGTATCCAGTTGTGGTAAAAAGGTGGGTAAAATTTATACACATATTTCACCACTAGGGAAAACTGTTTCCAGAGGTGGTAAAAACGTGGGTAAAATTTATCCACAAATTTCACCACGAGGAATAAGTGTTTCCAGTGGTGGTAAAAATGTGGATAAGAATTATCCACACATTTCACCACAAGAAAAAAGTATATCCAGTTGTGGTAAAAACGTGAGTAAAATTTATCCACATATTTCACCACAAAGAAAAAGTGTTTCCACTTGTGGTAAAACCATGGATAAAATTTATCCACACATTTCACCACAAGAAAAAAGTGTTTCCAGAGGTGGTAAAAACGTGGGTAAAATTTATCCACATATTTCACCACAAGGGAAAACTGTTTCCAGAGGTTTTAAAAACGTGGGTAAAATTTATCCACATATTTCACCACAAGAAAAAAGTGTATCCAGTTGTGTTAAAAACGTGGGTAAAATTTATCCACATATTTCACCACAAGGAAAAAGTCTTTCCAGTTGTGGTAAAACCATGGGTAAAATTTATCCACATATTTCACCACAAGAAAAAAGTGTATCCAGTTGTGGTAAAAAAGTGGGTAAAATTTATCCACATATTTCACCACAAAGAAAAAGTGTTTCCAGTTGTGGTAAAACCATGGATAAAATTTATCCACATATTTCACCACAAGAAAAAGTTTATCCGGTTGTGGAAAAAACGTGGGTAAAATTTATCCACATATTTCACCACAAAGGAAAAAGTGTTTCCAGAGCTGGTAAAAACGTGGGTAAAATTTATCCACATATTTCACCACAAGAAAAAAGTGTATCCAGTTGTGGTAAAAACGTGGGTAAAATTTATCAACATATTTCACCAAAAGAAAAAAGTGTATCCAGTTGTGGTAAAAACGTGGGTAAAATTTATCCACATATTTCACCACAAGGACAAAGTGTATCCAGTTGTGGTAAAAACGTGGATAAAATTTATCCACATATTTCACCACAAAGAAAAAGTGTTTCCAGTGGTGGTAAAAACGTGGATAAAATTTATCCACATATTTCACCACAAGGAAAAAGTGTTTCCAGAGGTGGTAAAAAAGTGGGTAAAATTTATCCACATATTTCACCACAAAGAAAAAGTGTTTCCAGTTGTGGTAAAACCATGGATAAAATTTATCCACATGTTTCACCACAAGGCAAAAGTGTTTCCAGTTGTGGTAAATCCATGGATAAAATTTATCCACATATTTCACCATGAAGAAAAAGTGTTTCCAGAAGTGGTAAATCCATGGATAAAATTTATCCACATATTTCACCACAAGGCAAAAGTGTTTCCCGTTGTGGTAAAACCATGGATAAAATTTATCCACATATTTCACCACGAAGAAAAAGTGTTTCCAGAAGTGGTAAAAACGTGGATAAGAATTATCCACATATTTTACCACATAAAAAAAAACATATCGGAGGAGGGTGAAAATGTGGATAAAATTTATCCACAAATTTCACCACAAGGAATAAGTGTTTCCAGTGGTGGTAAAAACGTGGATAAGAATTATCCACACATTTCACCACAAGAAAAAAGTATATCCAGTTGTGGTAAAAACGTGAGTAAAATTTATTCACATTATTCACCACAAAGAAAAAGTGTTTCCAGTTGTGGTAAAACCGTGGATAAAATTTATCCACACATTTCACCACAAGAAAAAAGTGTATCCAGTTGTGGTAAAAACGTGGGTAAAATTTAACCACATATTTCACCACAAGGAAAAAGTCTTTCCAGTTGTGGTAAAAACGTGGATAAAATTTATCCACACATTTCACCACAAGAAAAAAGTGTTTCCAGAGGTGGTAAAAACGTGGGTAAAATTTATCCACATATTTCACCACAAGGGAAAAGTGTTTCCAGAGGTGGTAAAAACGTGGGTAAAATTTATCCACATATATCACCAAAAGTAAAAAGTGTATCCAGTTGTGGTAAAAACGTGGGTAAAATTTATCCACATATTTCACCACAAGGACAAAGTGTATCCAGTTGTGGTAAAAACGTGGATAAAAATTATCCACATATTTCACCACAAAGAAAAAGTGTTTCCAGTTGTGGTAAATCCATGGATAAAATTTATCCACATATTTCACCACAAGGCAAAAGTGTTTCCCGTTGTGGTAAAACCATGGATAAAATTTATCCACATATTTCATCACGAAGAAAAAGTGTTTCCAGAAGTGGTAAAAACGTGGATAAGAATTATCCACATATTTTACCACATAAAAAAAAACATATCGGAGGAGGGTGAAAATGTGGATAAAATTTATCCACAAATTTCACCACAAGGAATAAGTGTTTCCAGTGGTGGTAAAAACGTGGATAAGAATTATCCACACATTTCACCACAAGAAAAAAGTATATCCAGTTGTGGTAAAAAAGTGGGTAAAATTTATCCACATATTTCACCACAAAGAAAAAGTGTTTCCAAAAATTAAGGGTGAAAACACCTATTTTTTCAATATTCACAGTATTTTTGGAAATTATGGAAATACGAAGCTAAATGTACCCAAAATGAGTATTTTTCTTATACATGCTGGTAGGGCATTCCAAAAAAAGTCACCGCAAAAATTTCAACCTCTACCGTTAATTATATGGGAGGTTATTGAAATTAAATACTGCATTTAAAAAATCGAAGTTGTGGAAAGAAGAAGTACTATAAACGCGATGTTATTGCTAATTATTGGCGATACGAAACATTTCTTTGCGTCGTAAGGATTCAAAAACGATATTTTCAGATTCGTATTTACATAATTTCCAAAAATACTGTAAATATTGGAAAAATAGGCGTTTTTCACCCTTAATTTTGGGGCAAAGAAGCGGGTGTTTTCGTAAAAAAAAAACGAACCTGTCTGATGAAAAATTACTCGTAAAACATGATTGTTCATAACCATTTTTCCATTTTGAGGCTTTTTGAGGAGATATTCCCAAAAGTTTCGATTTTTTCCAAAAATGCTTTAAATTGTTGGAAAATAGGTGTTTTTTACCCTTGAGTTTTGGTCAAGGAAGTGAGTGTTTTTGAAAAAGAAAATTACCCTCTAGATAGGAAATTACGCGTAGAACAAGATTGTTCATAACTACTTTTCAATTTTGAGGCTTATTTGAGGTGATATTCACGAAAAAACGGTTTTCAGCGGATGTTTACCCCTCCCCCTGGGGGTAGCGGAGGGTTGTGGGGTGTCCATTTTAGTATGTTGTGTAGTGGACCATTACGAACGTAAAACGCGAAAAAAAATCAGGCTTTAATTTTTGGGGGGTCAACTCCTAAAATTCCTGGACTATAATGAAACCTCAAGAAACGAAATCATTACTACCTAAAAGAAAAGAAAATTTTCGAGAAGTGGAGACGACAAAAATTTCCCTTAGGAGCGGAGGGAGGGGGAGTTTTTGGTGGGGTTTTACCCCCATTTTTCCACATGAAGGGGTTGGGGTAAATTTGGTGTCATTTTCATATGATTCGACCCCCCTGAACTCGAATCTGCGATTAATTTTCCGATCTGAAGCGTAGAATTCACACAATCGCATGATTTGTGTCGCGAAAAGAGGCCCATTTTGAGGAAAAAGAGGTAAAATTGCGATTTTTTTCATCTATAGGTACATTTTGAACCTTCTGAATTCAAATTTGTTATTGCTTTCTCGATAGGAAGTGAAATGGATTCTTGATCGTCACTTTTTGGTATTGAAAAACAACCAATTTTCGATAAAATCGATTAGAATTCCCAATTTCCCATCTGGGTGTTTCTCGCTACACTAATTTCACGATTGAGAGAATTCTCTACTTCCAATTGGGAAACTAATTGAAAAATCGTGTTCAGAAGGTTCGAATTCAGTCTAAAAATGGTTTCATACCAGGATTGGTTCGAGGTATTGGGCTGAGAAGATGAGAAATTGCGAATTCGAGTCGATTTTAGCAAAAATTGGACATTTTACGCTACACTAATTTCTCGATTGAGAGAATTCTCCACTTCCAATTGGGAAACTAATTGAAAAATCGTGTTCAGGAGGTTCGAATTACGTCTGTAAATGGTTTCATACCAGGATTGGTTCGAGGTATTGGGTTGAGAAGATGGGAAATTGGGAATTCGAATCGATTTTATCGAAAATTGGTTGTTTTTCACTACCAAAAAGTGACGATCAAGAATCCATTTCACTTCCTATCGAGAAAGCAATAACAAATTTGAATTCAGAAGGTTCGAAATGTATAGATGAAAAAAATCGCAATTTTACTTCTTTTTCCTCAAAATTGGCCTCTTTTCGCAACACAAATCATGCGATTGTGTGAATTTTACGCTTCAGATCGGAAAACTAATCGCAGATTCGAGTTCAGGGGGGTCGAATCATATGAAAATGACACCAAATTTACCCCAACCCCTTCATGTGGAAAAATGGTGGTAAAACCCCACCTAAAACTCCCCCTCCCTCCGCTCCTAAGGGAAATTTCTGACGTCTCAACTTCTCGAAAATTTTCTTTTGGGTCATACTAAAATAAAAACCACATTTCAACCCGTGTTCAAAAAGTGCAGTATATCCGAGCTAACCGCAGGGACTATTTTTCTAGTTTTAATGAATTCAGTCCCACGATATTTGAAATGGTATCTATGCAGTTCTGGTGATTTTTACCATTTTTTTTTTCGTTTGAGTTCTGCAAATTTTTTGAAAATGTTAATTTTAATGGATTTTAAACTAATTTTTTGAACCATTCCAATTTTTGCGGTTTTTACAAAAACTTTTTCACAAAATTTTGACGATGTAGGTGTATCTATTCTCTCAATTATAAATCAGTGAAAATTATCAAAAATTACTGAGAAACAGTTTGAATTGCAGCATCGGAGAAAATCAATGAATTTTTTTTTTACTGAAAACAAATCAGGGAGGAAAATCACTGACAAATTAGTAAAAATTCATTAAAAAGTCAGTAAAATTTATGAAACTTGCTGAAAAATCAGTGAAAAACTTTGAAAAATCAGTGAAAATTGTTCAAAAATCAACAAAAATTCGCTGAAAATCAGTGAATTTCACAGATTTTTCCTGTGCTGAAATTCTCATTATTCATCAGTGACTTTTCACTGATTCAGAATTAGGTACTATTACACACACAATTTTCATTTTTTGTACCGTTTTGAAATCTAGTTTGGAATTTTTACCTAATGCAATTTCAATAATTTTTATGGGATTTCAAGACCCACCTCCCATTTGCAATTTATGCAACACTCAAATCACCACTCTTCACATTCTTACTCAATGCCCCAAATTTCAAAAAGAAAAGCTCACACTAACAAATTCTAATACCCCACAGAAATTTTGAAAGACACTTCCCAACATATTCAAAAAATTTTAACATTCCTTTCTAATACAAATCTAAAATCCCTACTCTGACGTAACCCCCTTTCCCACACGTCTCTAGCCTTAGTCGCTGTATATGGCGTAAAAATGAAAAAAAAAAACTTTTTTTTTCATTTTCCACGTATTTTTGGAACGTTTTTTCTTTTATTACCCGTGGGTTCAAACTAGGTACTCTCTCAATTATAAATCAGTGAAAATTGCCGAAAATCACTGAGAAACAGTCAGAATTGCAGCACAGGAGAAAATCAGTGAATTTTTTTTCACTGAAAACAAATCAGTGAAAGAAAATCACTGGAAATCAGTGAAAATTCACTGAAAACTCAATGATATTTATGAAATTCACTGCAAAATCTGTGAAATTCTTTGAATCATCAGTGAATTTCACTGATTTTTCCTGTGCTTCAATTCTGACTGTTTATCAGTGATTTTTCACTGATTCGAAATGAGAGAGTACCTACTAGGTCTATCAGACGTTTTTATAACTGACAAAATTATCTTCAAACTATTTTCATGATTTTTATGGTTTTTAGAGAAGTTTTCTATTATGCACTTTTATCCATCTCTAGATCATTTCGATAAATTTTAATAAATTTTTGCCTTTTGTGTAATTTGGCTGTAATATGAACCAATTTTCAGCATTATTTTAAGCAATTTTTGCCCTGTTTAGATTTTTCTTAATAAGTTGGTACTGAAATATTTCAGCAATTTTCATGCAGTTCCATTTTTTTCATTTTTGTTATGAGCCATTTCATACAAATTTGAACAATTTTTGTAGCATAAAAACGTTTTTCAGCGTAATATTACATTACCTACTTAGAGCTTTTAAATCGCAAATTTGACCAGTTTTTAAAGGACGTAAACGTTTCTGAAAATTTGACACTACCTCCTCCCTCGTCTTTAATGTCCAAGTTGAAAAATTCGTCGGTCGGCCGATTAGACATTAAAATCCCTCACGATGATGCCTTTGAGTGATTGAAGCGATACAATTGATTTGGCATTTGAATTATTACTATTTCCTGGCACTATTTATTATCCCGACTGTATTTTTTATCCCATTTTCATTTTTGACTTACGTGTTCCAGCGAGGACATCTCAGATCTGCGAAACTACATCAGAATGAAACGCAAAGACACCTACAGAAGGAACATCGACGACGAAGACAGTCAAATGATGAGCGTAACCTACATGTCTCGACCTAGTGCCACCACAATCTCCACCGATTTCGGTCAACACCACGAAAAGAGCAGCTCGTCGTGAAGAAATTCATCCGAGGTAGGACTTGGATCGATTGCTTGGTGATGGGCGTGATAATTAATACGAAAATACTCATCGATGACAATAATTATTTTTAAATCGTACGCCAAACGTCAGTCACGATTCGCCAAAGGCCAATTTGTCAGAAATATCGCGAAGACGAGCTGAGAGTATTGAAAGGATAAAAATATTCGGGAAGTGAGCCCCTAATCTCGAATATTTTTAACGAATGGTATTAAAATTACCTAATATAATGTTAAATTAAAAGGCAATATCGCCAGTATTGCCATAATCTCATCGTGTATAAAGGCGTATAATTCGTTTATACCACCCAACTTTGAAATCATATTTACCCATATGGGAAATCTTGTACGAAATGCAACAAACCGTCTCGTCGAAAACTTCGTTTAAACAACGTTGCTACCTCGTCGAAAGCTCATAAATATATTATCATCGAATCGAACCTTACGTGTATTATGGAATATCATATCTATTTCGCCGGATACGAATGTCTCCCTTGCTCTCACCCACTCTAGATTCGTTCGCCTGTTGCAGAAAATTATTCGTAACGTTGCTCAGCATTTTTGTCATTTCGATGTTCATTTGCGCGGTTTCATTCTCGATTCTGGCATCGTCATCGTCATCCTTATCTGGTGCGAATTTCCGCGCCAGAATGCTTTTAAAATATGACACGTGTAATTCTCGAGTACCAGGTGTACTTAGATGTTTTCATAAATCTAAATCCCTGCTCCGTTCTCCGCAGCCATGTCGTCTATTCGTAGGTAATTTAAAAGGCGCCTCTACCCCCTACCGCGTTTCTATTGCTTTGCTATTCAGTCAAATTGTTTGATTTATTAAGCGTATTGACGAAGCACGTACGTACAACGTAGAAACGCATCCTACGCTTTAATTACGCTAACGTTATATGCGTTTGCAAACTAATTCCATTCATAAATGAAACCTTGCCACAAAGAGGTCGTTCGAACGGTACTAAAAATTCTTCTAATGTGGTCGTATTCGGGAAATTTCGCGTATTCGAGGTATTCGGGTCGAGTATCCAGCTTAATTTTTCATTCGAATAAGTCGAAATCGAGCCAAGGTTCAATTTTTGTCTCCAATTTCAATTATTTTTCGTTTCGGTTTCCTTGAAAATTCGCCATCGATCCCTTTTCCCTAATTTTCAATTCGTTATGTTCAATTATTGTACCTATTTCGAATTTGAAAATTATTTTTTAAGATTGGTGTTATTATCATACTGGGTACATTGAAATTTTTTTCTAACGTATTTTAACATACCTACTTTTTTTTTGTAAGTATGTACTTACCTATCATTTCCTTGGATATTTATAAGAGATTTTGTGTACGTTTGAAGAATATTTGTGCAAATAAAGTATTTATTTTATTTCGTTTTTTACGCCTAGTGAGCGGAAATGAAGAGCTAGAGAACTTACCGAGGGCTATAACTTGGAAAATGCATCAGGAACGAAAATAAAAAATGGTACGAACGACTGTATTTTTCCTGTTTGACTTGTCATGAGTCCTCATACAATGCAACTCGATTCATTTCAAAATCTCTTCAACTTTAATGAAATTTTCGCTCAATTTGAATATTTTTTTTCTAAACTCTTTTCTGAACTCTAGCGTTTTCCACATTTTTTTTCAAACTATTTTTCAATTTCAATATTTGATCTCAAAGCTGTTTTAAAATCGTGAAATTTTTTCTAATTTCAATGTAATTTTGTCTAAACTCTAAAATTTCTTCTCAGATTTTTTTTTGATTTTTTAAAATGTTGATCCTTTTTTTTTTTTGGTCTGTAAAAGTTTTTGCTCAGAATATTTTCCAACTCTAAAATTTTTAGCATCAAAAACGTTTTTAAACACTTTTTGTTGGAAAATTTTTTGAGAAAATCGGAATGAAAAAAATGCTGAAGGAATTTGAAGTATTTAAAAATGGTCGGATTATGTGGTAGAATTTTAGGGTTGGCAGTTGAGAAAAATTTCAGTAGGTAAATGAAGAAATTTAGAGAAAATTTCACAGCTGAAAAAATTTTTTAGAACTTAGATGAGAAAATTTTGAATGAAAATTTTAGAGTTGAGAAAAAACTTAATTGCTACAGAAAAAAATCAAGTACTAAGAAAAAAGTTCGAAAGAACATTTATGGAGTTGAAAAATAGGTATCCCGCGAAAAAATATCTGCGTTGAAAAAAAATTGAGAAAAATTTTAGATTTGTTATTAAAATATTACAAGAAAAAATTTTTCGGCATAAAAATTTTCTTGAGAAAAAATTATCAGACATGACAATTTTCTTACAAGGGAGGTATCCCAACTCAAAGTAAAATTTTGAGTCTAAAAAAAAATCGAAATTCATCATAACAGGACCCCGTATCTAAAATTTCAGATGCTGAAGTTCATTCCTCGATTTTTGTTGAATTTTTGAAATTTCAAAATTACCTCCGTCCTCTCGCCCTGGGAAATATGAAAATTTGATCTAATTAACGAAAAAAGCTGAACTTTGGTATATGCCCTATTTTTGACCTCCCGAATCGATTGGAAGGGGTTTCAAGACGTTTCGGAGCAACAAGAAAATTTTGGAATTTTCCAGCGCTGGAGAAAAGGCCACAAAAATGGTCCATAAGCACTTCAGTACCTATAATCGCGGATTATCCATATTGGTGACCTATTTGATCGATTAAAACACAATTTTCCAAAATTCGTAACTTTGAATTCAAACTCGCATTTTTCGGCAAGAATTTTTTTTTTATGTGCTGGAAAATTCCAAAACTTTCTGGTAGTTCCGAAACGTCTCTAAACCACTTCCCATCGATTCGGGAGCTTGAAAATGGGGTATATAGCTAGTTTCAGATTTTTACCCACTTACGTGTGCAAGGGACAGTTTTGAATTTTTTCCAGAAAAATATCCTGTCCAAAAAATGCGAATTTGAACGCAAAGTTACGAATTTTGGAAAATTGTATTTTAATCGATCAAATAGATCACGAATATGGATATTCTGCGATTATAGGTGCTGAAGTGCATATGGGCCATTTTTATGGGCTCTTTTCCAACGCTGGAAAATTTCAAAATCTTCTAGTGGTTCCGAAACGTCTCGAAAGCGCTTCCAATCGATTTGGGAGGTCGAAAGTAGGGTATATACCAAATTTCAGCGTTTTCCGTTCATTAGATCAAATTTTCATAATTTCCCAGGGCGGAGGTAATTTTGAAATTTTAAAAATTCACCAAAAATCGAGAAATGAACTTCAGCATCTGAAGTTTTGGATACGGGGTCCTGTTATGATGTACTTTCGATTTTTTTTTTGTCTGGACTCAAAATTTTACTTTGAGTTGGGATACCTCCCTTGTTAAGCAACGATTTTGAGTATTAAGAAAAAATGCAAAATTTATAAAATGTGGGAAAAATTCCAGAACTAAGAAAAAAGTATCAGAAATAAAATTTTAAAGTTTAAAAATATCCCAGGAAAAAATATCAGCGTCGAAATTTTTTTTTAGATTTGTTATAAAATATTTTGAGAAAAAAATTTTAGGCATAAAAATTTTCCTGAGAACAAATTTTTAAAAGTGAAAATTTTCTTGAAAAAAGATTTTGAGACATGAAAATTATCCTATGAAAAAATACATAATTGATAAAATGAAGAAAAAAGTATCAGAAATAAAATTTTGAAGTTGAAAAATATCCCTGGAAAAAATATCAGCATTGAAAAAAAATTAGAAAAATTTTAGGAATAAAAATTTTTCTGATAAAACATTTTTAGATATGAAAATTTTCCTGATAAAAAATTTTTAGAAGTGTAAATTTTCTTGAGAAAAACTATTAGACATGAAAATTTCTTTGAGAAAAATTTTCGGACATGAAAATTATCTTGAGAAAAGATTTTCAGACATGAAAGTTATCTTGAGAAAAAATTAAGAATTGAAGAGATGTGAGAAAAGTTCCAGAACTAAGAAAAAAGTCCGAAAAAAATCTTTAGAAATGAAAAATATCTCAGAAAAAAATTGGGCAAAAAAATTGAAAAAAATTGAAAAGTTGGGAAAAGGATTGAAAAAATTTTGAAAATAAAAAGTTCTTTGAAAAAAATTGAGTTGCATGATAACTGAAGATTGGCACGAGTCAAACAAAGCAGGGAAGATTCAGTCGTTCGCCACATTTCTTATTTTCATGCCTGATGCAGTAATTTTCTTGTAAATTTAGCCTTTGATGTGCTAGAATTTATCATCAGGTCGTAGAATCTACGAAACGAGACTCGATCAACGATTTATACGAGCATTTCTCTCATTTATTGTATCCCTTTTAACCCAAAAGTCATTTAAAAGTTCGTAGAAGGAAGCAATATCGATGTGGAATCGCGTAGATATAAATTTACCGACATATGCAACTCAGCTCATAAAAAAATGATTGATCGTAGCACGTATCCATAAAATATCTCCGGCAGAAAATCGTTATTTTCATTAAGTAGGAAGGTAAGCAGGCGGAGCAATTTT
Organism: Pseudococcus viburni; assembly: GCA_033439095.1. NCBI lineage: Eukaryota > Metazoa > Arthropoda > Insecta > Hemiptera > Pseudococcidae > Pseudococcus > Pseudococcus viburni. The sequence goes on along the minus strand of JAVBJF010000480.1, from coordinate 2,548 downwards.
GAAAAAAAAAGTGTTTATTTGTTCGACGTCGTCGTGTATGAGGCTGCGTCGTCATGTCGACATATACGTGCTAAGTTTGCAAACTGGCTCGTCTCTTTGGAAATATTATAATTTGACATTTTTAGACGAAAATTTCACCAATGGTATTGATTAGCGTAGGTTAACAAAACGAAACTGTGTTCAACGACCTCGAATTGATTCGAATTGACAGTCGTATTAAGCTGTATGGTTTACTTTATCGAGTAGGAAAGGTGAAAATTTTGAATAAACGGTTTTTTGCTATTCTTTCGGGTTTGACGTTGGTGGATTCGATGGCTGTTGGGGAAAGTTGGATGTATTTGATCACGTTCGGCGTCGATTCGTTGTACCTATATGAGATTGTGGAATAGGTTGCATATGGTGTGGTGTACAGGCATAGTTTCTCGTGGAGGCGTTTTTTATTTTCATAAGATTGAAGAGAGACGTTTTATTCGAGACGTAAAAAGGTTGCCGGTTTTTTGATGAATTATTCATATTGGCGGAGAAAATAATATGTTTACGTTGGATATGGATACAGACAGGTGAGCTGGAAATCATGTTTGTGGACGATCGATTGAATTCTGGCTGAGGCGTTGAGGTGAAAAATTGAAGGTCGTGTGGATTTAGAATATTATTTTGAAAGAATCGAAGAATTAAAAAAAATCTTAATTTCTAAAGAAAGTTGATTTGCCTATTTTTTGGTTTAAAATTATTTTTGTTTGAAATGGTTCAGTCGTTCATAATTGCTCGTGAAAGATTCTTCAACGTTCCAAAATAGTGTAGATAAATTAGCATTATTTTGAGAAAATAAAAATATTTTTAGCCAGCGAAGCTTTTATTGCCGAAAACTGTCGAGAGTGGTCTCCTGAATAATTCCAAAGAATTACCATCTCCAGATCCCTTGCTATTTTTTTTTTGCGGGTTTCACCATCCTAAAAAACGATTTCTCCCTCTATCTCCGTTGGATTTGATTTTAAGGTAAAAAAGTTCAGTAATTTTTTGTTTCACATTAAATTTCCAACATTTTTTGCATGAAACATTTTTTTGTACGACCATTAGCAGAGGAGAGAGAGAGTCTTGAAAGAAAGGAATATTGGGGAACATACGAGTGATAATAGGTAGGTATAAAATCATTAGGTACTGAAATCATAAGCGCACCCAGAAATTATTTAAGTGAGGGGCTGAGATTTCGAGAAAGAATGGGCGAGGGGTTAAATTTCAATGAAAAAATTGAGTAACTTGTTAATTGCGGAATTTTAGTGATTTTTCACTGACCTTTTTGGATATATGTATTTTCAAACAGCGCAAATAATTGGATTCTAAGTAATTCTAGTCTTGAAATTAAGATTTCAAAGTTGGATAGGTAAATTCACGCGAAATCGCGAAAATGAATCCCCCCCCCCCCCCAGGTAATTCTGTAAATTGTAGATGATCGAAATCTATAATTTTTTCTAGCAAAATTGGCACTTGAAGTGTCAAACCCCCGTTGAATCGTGATAAAATGACCCAGTATACGTGTAAACCTCAATGGAGGCAATATTATTCATTGAAAACGACTATGCGCAACTTCACGCGCGTGTATCTCGCGAACGTTACGATTTCACGCGTGGACGTAATGACTAAAAATGTTGGAAATTTTATGTAGAACATTTTTTGTTATTATAAATTTTATCTCAAATCCCTTAGTTTTCGAGTCACAGGGTGAAATGTGAAATTTGGCCCAACCTGCCAATCAAATTGGCCGCCATTTTGTATCTACAGCCAACTTTTTTTTCGGGTACCCATGATTAAAATGTTCCTTAGGATGTCCCCTTCAAAAAAAAATAGGTCCCAGAGGATCGGCGGGGGGGGGGGGAGGTGCAGAGTTTCCTAATTCCATATGCCGGACTATAGGGAAAGGATAAACATGAAAATGAAGAATGAAACAGTTTTTTTTTTAATTTTATTTTATTTTTCGTTTCATGGGATCATGACTTAAGGAAATAATGACTGATCATTTTTTTCAGTTTATGAAAAAAATCATTAAAAAACATGGCATTTTGCTCTTTTTTTTTTGCTCTTTTGATACATTTTAGGACTTTTTATCGTTATATTATTTTGATTACTATATGTATTCGTATTGACTTTCAAAAAAATAAAATTCAAACGAAAAAAAAATTATTAAAAATGAGAAGAGCAAAAGCAAATACGAAAACCCGAAAATTTTTCGTTTTCGAAGCCCTAGCTTCCAATTAATTTTTAGGTACCTATCAGGTAATTAGGCATCGCAGTATAGAAATATCGACGTATCGAGGTATCGGTGAGGAAAATTTGATGTGTCTATCTTCTATCCCACGAACTAAGTGGATTTTAGGAATTTCTTATTTCAGCATCCAATTTCACAATTGTGTTCTTTGAAAAAAAAGTTTAAAGAGTTGATAAAATTATCTCGTCCTGTAAAGTTGAACCATGAAATTAATTGAAAAATAATCGATATGCATAAAAATGATAAATTGTGACATCACAATTCTGGAAATAAAAAATAAAAAAT